>JACAXG010000001.1:34795571-35055571 GCA_018881555.1 Amblyornis subalaris | reverse complement strand
GGGGTTCTATGTGCTTCTGGGATGCTTCCTTGCATGATGAGGGAGCTCTACTATATGTTGGGAACCAGTTAAACAACTGCACCGTTTCAGGAGTGTGAGATTGTCTTGTCAGCTGTAAAACACTTTTATTTATTTCTCCTGTTCTGTGAGTAATGCTCATCAGGTGTAGCTTGCTCTCTGGGCCTRTCAAATTAGGTGACTTGGTTCACTAGGACACTTGGTTGTGTGTGAGTTTGGTTTGGCGAGTTTCTTTGGGGATTTTTGTTTTGTTTTTGAACCCAGAAATAAAGAAGGTCTCTAGAAACAGTCACCTCAGCTCAAACGCAGTGTTTTGCTGCCATGTGCTTTACACAGCTGCAGCTGCCTCAGGTGTGACAGGGGCCAGCCAAGCCATGAGTGAGCCAAACCCTGGTGCACACAGGCATTCCCGCTTCTGGGAATCCAGGCATGGCTGACTCCTAGAGGAACTGAAATACTGTGTGACTAGCACAGAGTTCACACTTTTTATTTTTTCTCCTGAAAGTGATATTTCATGAGACAAGCAGTTGCAGTTCTGAAATGAAGAGAGCACTGACATACATTTAACCAAAGGGTATCCGGCACCCATACAAGAGAGTCAGAAAACACAGATAATATCTCACTTAACAAGCAGTATTTTTCCTGCCTTTTTTTCTCTTTTCTCTTTTTTTTTTTTCTTTTTTCTTTTTTTTTTTTCCTCGGTTCTAGGGCCCAACAGTTAAGGAAGGTGAAAAAATGGTACAAATGTTTCCACATCTAACATCAAAAGAAGCACAAACCAGGCTGTGCTGCACTCTGCAAAAGCAGAAAGGAGAAACCCTCAGTATTAAATACACCCAACATTAGTTTGTGAAAGGATAAGGAATGAGATTTCTGAAAGAAATCCTGCCCTGGCTTTCTTTTCAACAATTGTAGTACAAGAAGCACCATTCTGGCATGAACTGAATTGGTCTCAGAGATGGATGGAGGTGTTAAACGAACACCAGGCTGTGGACTTTGATAGAAATAAAGGATGCTAAAGCCTTACTGATCTGGGCAGTTTTTTTGCCTTGCTCTTTTTCCTTATGTCTTCAACTGTATGTCTAGGGCAGAGAAGAGAAAACTCAAGTAGAGAGAAGTTGAGTGTCTTGCTAGGCACCATTGATAGGCTAGGCTCTTCTCTGACTATTTTTATATGGAAATGGCAGCATTGGAAATCTGAGACCATCTTTCAGAGATGCAGGTTGAATTGAAGGAATGTTTGATACAGCCTGCAGTTGAAGTTCTTTCTATTTATGACTTAAGCAAGACCACCACAATTCAGTGGCAGTGCCAGAAACAGAACTTCAATTCTACAGCTAAGGTGGCTCTTTATAATAATTAATTTTAAAAAAAAAAGACAGTCCCTCCACCCCAAGATTAGATTCTGTTGTTTATATTTCATTTCTTATGCTACTTTGCTCTGTTATGTGACATTTTAATAATATTCCCCAGAAATGACCACTAGATTTTGGGGGGTTTTTTAGCTCCTTTGACCAGTTGTTAAAGTGGAAAGCATTCCCTCCTTTTCCCCACTCCCTTTCCATTTCTAATTTCATTGGCAAAAGAATGTTCATGAGGTTGTGTATGTGTAAGATTGCCATGCAGTAATGAACTTACCATGGTGTAATGATTTAGATGTAGTTAAGGCATGAAATACAAATATGATACTCTAGAACCCAAGACCCAGAGCTCAATAAATGGATCTACTTTAAATCCACTATTTTTGCCCTGTCTTTTTGCATGTAGGGATTTCTCAATCACATGTAACAAGAAGAAATCAAATTATATTAAATGGGTCATTAAATCCAAGTTTAATACGTTTTCTTAACTGCAGTCTCCTGCAAACAGAGAAGCATGCCCAATCTCCAGCTTCTGCCCTACAAAGTCCATGAGGCATCTGATTCATGCCACCTGGGCACACTGCTATTAATTCAAGAAGCAGAAGACTGATACCAGTTTAGTGAACCAAAGAGTTCCCCACTGCAAATGTACTCATCTGCTAACAGGTTTCTATTCCAAAAAGACTGCTTTGACTTATCTTTAAAGCGTCCTACTTGTACTGAGTATTGTAGGACGCCTAATTGCACACGAAGAAAGATATTATTTTCTTTGCTATCTGTTATCTCATAGGTCTGATATTGTGAGTTTATATTGGTTTGTAGTCCAAAAAAGTCTCCAGGTTTTTAGGATAAGTGTTCTTCTTAGCCTAGACTAAGTCAAAGCATCAATGTCTATAGATGTAACTGGGAACACAGTTTGATCCTTGGAAGATACAGGTAACTTTTGATTACTGTTAATTTTTAACAACTTTCCTTAACTTACATGTAGTGTGAAGAGAGCTACCAGACTGCCACTTGCCCTCCAATTAAACTTCCGGGTTTTTGGTTTTTTTGTTGTGTGGGGCAAAATGTGTTGAACAAACTGAATATTTTGGCTGTCTCTCCTCACTTATCTGTAAGAGGTACCTCAGCTTGGCAGGATGGGATTGCATTGGAAAGTTGCTGGCAGTTCTGTAAGTTCCTTACATCCCAGAAAACTACAAAAATAACTAAATAAGGGGCTAAAGAGTGAATGGCAAAAAAATGTTTTAATTATTTACTTCCTGCTTTTATTTTCATTTGCTGTAAAATTCATATTCTCTCTTGTCCATTTATGCAATCCGCCTTGATCTTGCACTTGCATTCAGTGGGTGTGATTTTGCCCATTTAAGAATACCCAACAGAAGCTGGATATGAGGGGGACCTTATGAAATCATCTAGTTAGTCCCTCTGCCAGTGCAGGACTGTTTCTTCAATACTCTGGAGTCCTCTGACTGTAGTTTTGGATAATTCACCTGATGCCACTCTCAACACTCCTGCTCAGAGGTTATTCCACAGTTTGAGAAGTGTGTCATTAAGAAATGCAGTCACATACTCATTTCATTCATTTAAACATAGATTTCTGCAAACAACCCAAACCAGCTAATTTGGAAGATGCCTTAAACCCKCCTGTAATTTCTCCCCATCATGATCAGTATAGATGGGAAAGCACAATGCTTTGATCCTCCAGCAGGCAGAGAGGAAACCATTTATTTCATTCAGATCAAGTCCATAACTGGCATCACTAAACTGCTGTCACTTAAGTAAGCTATATTTGGGTTAGTTTTTCCTTCTCTGGTAAGTGTTTTCAGGTTTAATTGATGTTTGTGTTTTAATGAGGGAATTCTTGTTAGGAAGAAACCCTCTAATTTGCTAGGGCTTTGTGCCATGCCCTTACTGGTGTGCTGATTGCCATGGGATGCCTAATATTTCATCAATGTAATTTGGTAACATCTCCATTTTGGAGACAAGAGTCTTATGTGAACATTACTGAGTTCAAATCCTGCTCTAGGCCTGTTCTATTCTTTACTATTAATGCAAAGGCCAGTCTTTTAGTAATAGTCAATGAAACTAATCACTTAGATAATTCCTTCAGTAGTTTTTTCCAAGGCATGCTTTTGTTAGAGATATGTGAAGTCATTTTAAAAGAAGTGCTGCAAGACAGTGATGGTACTGTGGGCAGGAGATGTATGCTGTGGGCTGAATCAAGAGATCTCATTTCTGGAAGTGCAATACTTAGCAAGAGAGTTCTTTTTCTTACTGTATTGTATTTGGCACTAAAACAGTTGCACAATACTTAAAATGCATTAAAGCACCAAAACTGTTTTCCTCTGCAAAACCTTGTGTACACAAGATACTGGGATTTGTTTCCTCTTTGCAAATAAGAGTCAATAAAACCCTTGAAGTCATGTGGTTACTGAACTCTGCTCATTGTGTATGTTTAAGAAGTCCTGGGAGCTACAGGCACTTCACTATTTGTAGGTACAAGGACCAGCCAAAGCTGGATCTGTGGGTATTAGTGAAGCTTGCTGACATTGTAATTGAATTTTTAGTTGAAGATAAAATTTTATTTTGGGGGTAGTTTCTTTTGGAGCCCCAGAATACTTGTGGATGGGACTTCACTATGTCTTTGAAGCAAATCCGTAAGTGCTCTCAAGGAAAACTTGTGGAAGAAAGAAGAGTTTTTACAAAGAATGTCCATTTGATAACCTTTTAATCAGTCCGTCTCTGTTGGCTAAACTGAATCTTCTGAACATAGCAGCTGGAAAACATACGTGTCTCACAAATATCCGAAATGGTAAGGCTGATAACTGTGAACCCAGACTTCAGTAAATTTGGAAGAGACATTGGCATGCATTCTTTTCACAAATATAATTCCCCTGTATTCATAAGTTTTCTCTGCAGGAGAGTAGGTTTTGGCGCTGAGACTATCGTACTTTAGTAGTGTTTAGGGTTTTTTACCAAGTTTTATTAGATTTATGGTTCCTCTTATTGTATTATTTGAAAATGAAGCTACTTTGATGACTAACTGATGCTACTTTCCTCACTATTAGGAAAGGAAAGTCCTCCAATTAGTGATGTCCCTGATGATCCAGATGAACCTATGCCTGTACCAGAGGACCTTTCAACTAGTACTGGAGGTCAACAGAGTTCTAAGAATGACAGGATCTTGGGTAAGATGACAAATCCACTCTGATAAGAAATACTAGTAGAAGATACAGCAATAATGTTAAGTTGCTTTATAACAGGCTGGTATACAAGCAGGTCCTGTGCCTTTTCATCTTCTTCAGATGCACAGTGGTTTTTGTGCAACCTTTTCTTTGGGAAAGGCATCTTCATCCACAGAGAAGTTATAAATATCCTACTAGCTATCTTCTTTCTAAAGCATGACTGTTACATGAAATTCTCCCCAGGAAAGATAGTTTTTATTCTGTGTAGGAAATGGAATAAAATATATGGTTCCAGGTCAAAATTATCTGAACTCAGATTTTATAAAAATTCAGTAAACTCTCCAGTATTTTGACTATTATTTTTATTATTGATTTGAATGCTATCTTGAATGTTATTGTGTTATCTGCTATTCAGATTTCTCCAGAAATTCATATTAGAACATATATAGTATTCATATGTTTTAGATTCCAATGTCTGGTCTTCATTTACCCATGATTATTTACCTGGGAGAATTTTAGAAAACACTTGAATTTTGTTCTTTTACAAAAAAATCCACAATTGATAAAGTCTGTTGGGTTAAAGTAAATTATTGTCCAGAGATGATTGTGCAAAATGCTGGTTATTCTTAGGGATCCCAGACTCCACACCAAAGACTAGCAATGCTGCTGACTACTGCATGCATCAGCTCCCATGTAGTGCATTAAAAAAGACCAAATACTACTTGAACACTGTTTACTAGTAGAAAAAAAAATTAAAGAAAAAGAGGCAAAAACGCATACTGACTACCAGAATGCTGTGATCAATGCCCTATATGATAAAAATATTTCTGGAAAGGCGTGACTGTCAAAATACGTGTGTTTATCCACAAATAAAAGTGTTGCTCATCATTCTTACATTCATATTGTAAGAATGCAGATCAGGGTGGAATATTTACAGAAAGATTGCAAATGCCTGTAAATGTTTATTGTCTAAGGAAATCCAGTAAAGGATACGAGGTGGAAGGGGAGGTGCAGAAGGCAAAATAACCAATTTAAGGTAATACAGCGGGATGGTGTCAGCATTAGGAATAGAGCCAACTGCCAAACTCCAGCACTAGCAAGTAGTGAGTGCATCATCTTTTGCATCTTCACTTTATTTACCATTTGGTCCCCTCTTATCAAAAATGTGAGCAAAAAGTTCAGCTCCTACATGCATATTGACATACCTTATGAACAAGTTCATTTTTAAAAATGGTTCTTAATAATCTTATCCCTTACCTAGTGCTTTGTTTTTCAGTCCAAAGATCTTTGGACAAAATCTTTCATTAACTACTTGTGTATCAACTCAGTAAAAAGAGTTAAGTCTCCTTTCCGCCACAGTAACTAACCCTACAAAATATTTAAACCTTGATTTAAAAATTAATAATAAATTTTTTAAGTTCTTTGTACAAACCCAAACAAACAGGATTTTTTATTGGATTGAATTTTCTTTACCTTGGAAATATCATACAGACCTAGCAAAGTTGAACTTTACAATTGCTGATGAGGTAATGATTCTGCTAACAGTTCAGTCATATATCAATATAAACACATATTTTAAATATGATAAGTTCCATCTGTTATTCTCATTACTCAGCAATAAATTAGATTTTCCATGTCCTGACTTCAACATTTTTTCTACAGCCATTTTCTCTACACATAGCTCTTTTGTTTATAAGAGTTACATCTTATAGTGAGACATTTACCATAGTCAACAGAAACAAAGACAATTCACAATACTCTGCTTTATGGATGATCTGTAGGTATCAACTCCAGTGCTTGCAATGTTTGTCTTTTCTGTGAAGCTGCATACACTTTTACGTCTTCTATTGCTCCTTTTGTCTGACCCTAAACTACTTTTCTGAAAACAGTATACTGAAAAAATTAATTCTCCTTTTTTACAAAGAGGATCTGAACACATACTTCAGGCATATCAGGAGCCATATGATTGCTATGCACATTCTGGATCTTCATCAAAAGAAAATCTCTTAGGAATAAACCCATTCCTTAGGAGTGTTGTTTGGCCTATATGTTCATATAGGAGTGTTAGGGATGAAGGAGGCTGTCATTCTATGTAAGCAGTGGCATGGCAGTGTAGATGCAGTTGGTGTTTAGTGCAACACTGTCATCTCCAAGTCCCAACATCTGTTTCTCACCTCTATTTATCACCAAACTTAGGTAGAAAAGGATGATCTGAAAAAGTAGTTTGAAGAATTGGAGATAAACAGGAGAGTATTGTAAAGACCCACTGATATTATCTATGTATATCTTGCAGGTGGGAGATAGGCTGTGGCCTGTGGTCCCTGATATGCATGAGCAGATATGACCAGGCAACAGTTTCTCTCTGTATGACTTTCCTAATGTCCCATCTGTTTCCTTAATCAAAAGGGAATCCCCTCTGCATTTGGATGTATTTTAACATACGATTTATAGTGCATTCCCCTTAATCTGTTACACTCTGAGAGATCAGCTGTCAATACAGCATTCACCAAGGAATTTGAGTCAGGCATTTATTGAAGAGGGCCTCTACATTCTTAAGGACTGTTTTGTACATGTAGGGCTGTAGAGGTAACAGTGGGAATTGCAGGTTTGTTAAATGAAAAGAGTAAGTATTTACCTCATCCTACTGAAATTAGGTGAGAAATCTGTTGTTAATTTTAATCAGCCTTTGAGATAGAAATATTCAAATAACAGTTTGCTTACTCAGATTTGTAGTAACACTTAATGAAATCTTTAACCCTGGAATCAAAAAGTTTAATAACCTTTTTCATCAATTTAGCATTTTAAAGGTCAAAGATTAGGGGAAATAAGCTATTTTTAGAAAAGAAAGATAGGCTCCAGCTCCTCCATGTGTTTTCAAAAATTTCCTTTCGTGCTTCTTCCAAATCTGTACTGAAACTTCAATGTGGTGGTGTAGAGCTGATAGAACCATTTGAAACATCTCTCCTGCTCTGAGAAGGAAAGTGTTGAACTCCTCTACTCACTTGACAGATTTTATTGGATGCCTTCAGTTTTTGAGTTCACACTTAAAATGACTAGAGAGGGTGCATATTTTGTAAGGGAGGTACCTAGAGGTTCATCAAATGTATGTTTTGACATGTGTCCCTGGACAGGGGGGATGCCCAAGACATGGGTTGCTTCTGACCAATGCAAAAATGATCAGTGGCTGTGAAGAGGTAATTTACGGAAGTAAAGTCTTCAACAGTTTCTAGTAATAACCCCAAGTAGCACAGCAAAGCAGAAACACATTGAAAGAGATGTTCTGGTCACCACCAAGGCTCTTCATTTCCTTAATGAGCTTACTATGATTTTAATGTTGCAACCCCCAGAATGCCACCATGTATTGAGCAGCTTCCTTCTGCAAGCTTAATTTCTGCTGCTCTGTCCACTAGATTGTCTTCCTTCCTTTTCCTATTCTCCACCCCAAATTCACTTTTCAGGCTGATCTGGCACCTATAACATTTTATTATTTTCTTTTTATTCTTTTCACCCACCTGTTCTACAGTTAGTTTCTCTAGAAAACACAGGGAATATTTTCAGCAAAGAGTGAGATTTTTCACTGCTCTTTAAGGCACTGGAGATTCTTTTTTACCATCTCTCCTAAATATCCTTTCGAAATTTTGGTCTGAGTTATTAAGAAATACACATTCCACTAAAATTCCATTCCATTAAGAATTAGTGCTTTGCAGCCTGTTTTGGACAGCCGTATTTCCCGTGGTAACCTACTTGAGATATCATCTGATGATTCTCACTGTCTCCGCAAATTTCAGGTTAAATATTGTGTTCACCTTTCGTGGAGGATCAGTACTGAACATCCTGTGTGTGGCAGAGAGTTGCAATTTAGGGTTGTTTGTGCTCTGAGACCGTATCCTAATTCAAGCCACGTGTGGGAAGTTAATGACACAGTGAGCTGTAGATCAGACCCTTCCTCATGGAGAAAGAGCCATTTACTGCAGTGGTAGCATTTGCCTGGAAAGGTAGGCAGTGCCTTCCTTTATCCATAACTGCCCATTCCACAGCTGGCCATCACTGGGTAAAAGACAAAAACTCATCTCACAGTGTTAGGAGTCTCAGAAGGAGGCTGTGGCTCACCATTTCTGCACAGACAGCTGTCTGGTCCTGCAGATGACCATAAACTTCTAAGACAGAAGTCAAGGGTTAACACTATAGTCACAGATGACAGCCTGGACCTGGAATAAATAATGTATACAGATCTTCCTCTTTTTAAGAGGTGGGAGAAGTCATCTCACAAAATTGGCTTGAAACTGTTGTACAACTGAAAGAAGATGCCCAAAGTAACAAGTCAAGGTGGTTTTAGACATCAGTAGAAGACAGAAGATTCATGTGAAGTTATAAACTCTATTTGTTKAAATTAAAGGATACTAGTACGGGAAGAGACATTAAAAGGAATACTTTCTTGACATTTTTCTCCCCCAGGGGGAAATATCAAGTGATTATGTTACCCCCCCTGCCACAACCCAGTTATTGAAGCTACTGTGTAGCTGCAGGCTTCAGTGCCTGGCATCACTGGGACCCTGGCATTGCCTTCACACCCTGGGGTCTTCGCTCCCTGCCATGGGCATTCGGAGGCRCAACCTGCATGAGGAGCTACTTACTGGGGTGGGCAAGTGTCCCCTCTCTGAGCAGCTTTGACGCTTTATTTCCTTAAAAGGAGCTCAACCATTTGAGAGCACGGACACAGGCATTGCTTGTCGGGGGCCACCAGGCAACCACAACAGCTTGCCATTACATAAATCTGCTGCAACTCGCACACAGCTGGGTGGGGACAGAGTAAAAGTGGGGAAAGCCTGCAGACAGAGGGGAAAAGCAAGGAAAGACAAAAGGGGAAGTGCCCCGCCCCAGCTTGCAAAATCATGGTAGTTCAGACAGGTCCAGCTCCCTGCTGCCCTGGTAATTCTGTCGGGCAGGGAAAGGGGCTGAGGAAAAAGACTGCTGGAGATAAACATCTTTGCACACTCCTCCTGTGGGAGTTCGGTGGCTATGAAGGCAGTGTCTTGTGTAGGAATAATAGATGCGCATGTGGCATGTGTGCGCGTGGACGTTCAGAGAACTAAATTCTGAGAGCTAAAATAACCTGGAGAGTTATGTAATATGTTTTACTTGCTCAGGTTTCAGATGGACATCTCTGCTGCTCAAAGGTATGAAAGTGTGTAGAAGCTGATGAGCCTTTGTAAATAATTGGTGATAATTTCTGTTTCGTCTGATGTAGCCCTCATGAGAACAGAGAGAAAATTTGTTTCAAGATGATTTGCGGAGCTTTGAAGCTTTTCTTTAACGCTCCACAATGAAACAGGGCTTGACAGTCCAACGGAGGAGGCTTCTGAAGGAATTGAAAAACTTGAAGCTAAATATTTCAGGAACTTTTAAAAATAGGGAAGTTGGGAATCTCCCSTCTTGTTTGGTCTAAAGCCCCTATTTCTAACCCCAGAGTAACATTCCCCAGTATGGACTGGTGGTGTATGCTCTGAGAGCCTGCCAGTATGACTTACATTTTTAAGGGGAATGCAGGAGATATTTTTGTCAGGATTATTTTCATTTTGTCTGCAAAACTCTTCTCAGGATTTGTACAGAGGATGATGGAGGTGGTTGCATGGAAAAGGCATGTGACAAATTTAATGAATGCCTTTATATATGCTGTACAGGATAAATGTTATATACCAGCCTTCAGAGGTGTATTTTACATGAGCATAGTGTGAAACAGAGTGCTAGAGTGAGGTGCAGAAGACCCAGGTATACGGATCCATTGGGAATTTCCTGTTGTGCCAGAGACAAGCTCTGATCTATGTAATGACTTAGGACTTATAAAAATATGCATGAAGGCAAGAGGAAAATAGCCCTCTTACTGAAGGTGAATTCCTCTATCAAATTTAAAAATGCTTG
The DNA here is from genome assembly GCA_018881555.1 of Amblyornis subalaris. Classification (NCBI taxonomy): domain Eukaryota; kingdom Metazoa; phylum Chordata; class Aves; order Passeriformes; family Ptilonorhynchidae; genus Amblyornis; species Amblyornis subalaris. The sequence continues at coordinate 35,045,085 of JACAXG010000001.1, read as the reverse complement.
CTGCAAGTAATGGAGTAGGGTGAACATTTTCAAAACAAGTTTGGAAGTAGTTTCTGGAAGTGAGGGTGAGCCAGCCTGGAAAGCAGAGCTGCCACAGCARAGCATAGGCTGCGTTGCATTAGCGCAGTTCTCTCAGCCTATGCAAAGCCAGAGCAGGCATGTAAAAATGTGTCCTCTGATGCAACCGCAGCACGTGACAAAATCAAATCCTTGGAAACAGAATTTATCTTAAAAAAGAGTTGTACTTTTCCAGTGATTTCTATCTAGTTTTGTGAGGAATTTTTTCACTCCTGGCCAGTTTGGTAGAAGTATGATTTGTGTTGCCACTATCTGGCAACATGATGTTGCAGTAGGTGGTAAAGCTATGGGCTTTTTTCTCTTATTTCTCCGGAGCTGTGTAGCTTGTGAAGCTGCAGCCAATTTCATGAGCACCTGGTGGGTACTGCTATGTTTTCAGAAGACAACATCAGCATGAAAGTCAGGAAAAGCCTGGGAAATGTGCAAGGTTTTTTTTCTCCAGTGTTGAGAGAGTGGCAAGCATTGCTTGCACAGGAGAGATGCAGTGTGTTTTGCTGTGTGGCTTTAGTATGGAGATTGAGTCTGCTGATCTAAACTGCAGTGAGAGGAAGTTCTCTTTATCTGTGCAGACGAGATGTGCCTCATCAGATAAGCCCCATTCTAGCTCGGGAGTTAAAATTATCTAGCAGGATCTCAGCGGTGGCTGCAGCTCAACTCAGAAATACCAGGCTCTGGCTGGAAGATGGGCATGTTTTAAGCTGGGGAGGACCTCTCTAACTGCAGCTTGCTAAACCTCAAGTTATTTTCAGGGAATGATTCTTCCTCAAAGGGTCGGATTGCCCTCCCAGCACCAGCCACCCCTCTGTTCTGTGTTAATTCTTGCTTGCTCTTTGTTGTAGGCTTGCTTTTTACCTTGAGCAAGTTCTCATTCACCCCAAGTGCTCTTCAGGACTGCAGCCTTAGAGAAAACTTAACTGCTGGACCAAGGCACAGTGCAGGGACCACTTGCCTTTACAGAGGTGCTGCTTCAGAACCAGCTGCTCCTTTGGTTTTGTTCAGCCGCTCTTTACATTTCTGTAATTTCAACTGCTGCTGTGGTGCCTCCCTGGGAGAGGATGGTTTCTGGCTGCGCAGGAGCTGCAGTGATGCTCTCCCCTCAGGTGTGAACTTGCCAGGCTCTGTCCCACAGCAAAATGTGCAATCACATTGCCACTGTGGCTGCATTGCCCACATCTGATATTTGCAAGGAAGGATTTACAGCACAGCCATGCCTCCACAGCTCTCCCCAGTGTAAAATAAGCCCTTTATGGTAAAGAGAGGGGATGGGAGAGCTCCTTTTTGCAGCTGTAGTCCTAAGGCCAGGAGCAAACACCACTCATTGCAGCAGGACAGAGATTTGTCCCCGAASCTTTTCCATTGAGCTCACTATATGAAGTTTCTTGAAGCCTCAGAAGATGGTCTCTCAGGAAAAAACTTTGCCCTGTGGGCAGTAGGTAGGTACACCATAGCAGCCAGTGCAGGCTAACCCTCAGCATGTCATTTATGGTGAAGATGTGTGACCACAACAAGCTTTTAACTTGTGAMCGTGGATCAGCTAGCATCCCAGGATTTTGGCTTTGAGAGACAGCTTATTGGAAACTGTCATGCCTCATCCAGCTGCCTTCCTGAGCAAGTGAGTGAGCAGAGCAGCAGCCCAAAAGCAGGCTAGACCTGCAGCCTGCAATGGGAGACATCCTGCCGCTCCCTCCCTCCCCCATAAGGATTCTGTGTTACAAAGGTGCACATGCAGGGAACATAGTTCCTAGTAAAGTAACCCACTGTTTGTATGCTTCTCTTTCTTTGTTTTTTACACCTTTCGAAGTTAGGAATGATCCCTAGTTCTTGCATCCACTGCAGTTTACGGTCATGTTTGTCAAAAGCATTCAGGTGTCTTAAGTTATCTGCATAAAAAGAGATCCCAAGAAGGTATCTAATCTATCGTTTCACCTTCAGCCATAGTGACACCACAGACACCAAACAGGATTTTTGGAAGTGAGTAACTCCTACTCTGTTGATGCAAATGAGATTTCAATCCTAACATGCCAAAATCCATACCTAAAAATTGGATTAAGAACCTGATTGAAGAATTGCAGGGAAAAAAATGGCAGAAGCAGCACAGAATTACTCTCAATTTTCAACCAAAAAAGGCCTGATACAAAAAGAAAAGTTAAGGCCCATATTTTGCTCTTTGGTTTTCACGTTCCATTTCCCTTGTTTCTTCTCCCCCAAAGATAGTCCAAAATTATCGCACTTCAGAAATGTAATAAATGTAGCAAAGGTGGAGAAATATGACAGCATGAATTAACTTCCACTCTTCCAAGCCACACATCAGAGTTTAAAGAGAAAAAAAAAGGGAAAAAAAAAAAGAGAAGAAACTGAAGAGTAAGGAGAACTTTCACATGAACCTTTTTTTTACCCTGGAAATGTTACTTCTGGGGAAGTGGCTCTTACCAGAGTTTTCAGTAACTTCTAGATTATTTTATGGAACAATGTAAGAACTCACTTATTCCCTGACCCCTCCTTGAAAAAAGAAAAATAATAGTTGAGATCTTTAGAATGAATTCCTAATTCCTTCATATAACAGAGAGTATCTGCACATGATTTTGCCCTCCCTGCTGATTAAGTAACATAACAGAAATGTTTAATGCAATGGAAAGGGGGGGTTAAACTAAAGTTGGCGACACTTTCAGCTTGTGTTGCAATTAATAGAAGAGGAAATATTCATTCTCCATATTTCATCATTTAAAAGCATCCTGTGTTTGTAAGAAGCTGTGATCAGCCAACATCCCCACTATGGATTTGAACTTCCCAAATCTTTGGTGGTTTTCGAGTTTTGGGGTTTTTTTGCCTAAGCTAAGAGCCTTGTGTTCTGATTTTTAATAGTGGCTTAGGGGTTTTTTGGAGGGAGATCGGTCCCTTCTTGTTCATAGTACTGTGCAATGCTGCACCTCAGCATTATATGGACCGAGTTATGGAGGCTGTTTTTTCCTGCTGTGAATATGTGTTGCAATGCTCGGAAGTGGTGGCAGTGGTTGGCGTTGAAGCAGGATGGTTTCATTAGCACCAAAATGGTGACTACCAGCTGGGGAACACTGCTGTTTCTGCACCCCTCATGCTGCATCTGTGTTTCAGATATATCTTTCCAGTTCTTTCCATATGAGAATTTATTTTGGGGGGAAAACAACACATACACCTATAGAATTCACTATGAAAAATGTATTTGCCTTATTGTAGGGTGGGACCCACTGCTTGGTTTTGTACCCAGATTTGCAACAGGAAAACACCTATGACTGAGGGAAGTGTCAAATTGTCCATAATCCATGCATACTCTGACTTCTAGCTGACTGTTATTCACAATTCAGGCTGTGAATGTCTCTGTCTTTCCAAAGCAGAGCATTCCTCACAGTTTTCGCAGACTGAAGCCATGAGCAGAGGTGAGACTATCCCTTCCGCACTGACACGGCACCTTCCTTTCTGAGTCAGGGTTTGTCGTTTTTCCTCCCAGAATCCAGCTAATTTTGTAACTGGCACCTCCCATGGCTGGATGCTGGAGGGGAGGTGGGGAAGCCCTGATGGCCAGTGTGGTCACTGGAGCTTCATCTGCTGCAGGTGTGGATCTACAACAATTTATGTAGAAGTCAAATGGGAACTAGGCTTTTCTGGGGAGGGGTTGAGCTTCCTGCCCATTTGTCCACATAATGGCAAGTAGAAGTAAAAATGAGAAATGATAATTGTGCTAACAAAAGGCTTCAGTGGCTTTGGAGCCCAACACATGAAACATATGAAGGAGGAATAATGGTAATGAGGCATTACCTCTGTTGTAGTAACACATTTGTTTAATCTTGTCTCCACATTGCTAGCAGATCCTAGTAAAATTGGTATCCTATCACGGGCTTATTGTGGTGTTAAGTGGAATTCTTTTTCTCCTTGCAGAATTGACTACAGATGTCTGATATTGTTTATTCTGTAATTACACATTAATGAGCCTGTACATTTTCTGTACAGTATAAGCATTAATAATAAGCTCTTTCCTCCGTGCAGAGACTGATTTATACAATGCATGATAAAGCCCTTGGTGTTTAGAAGACGATGCAAAAATGTTTTTCATTTCTGAAACTTTTTGTAATTTGTTTCTTCTCTTTAATACTCCCTTAGAAATCTGAAATGACAATTCATTTTCCAGCCAACAGGAGCCATTTATTCCATGTTCTCCCTTTTGCATGTTTGTATGTACACACGTACACATATGTATATACAAATATGTGACTGTCAGCACACATAAAATTATGCCTACAAAACCAAGTTCCTCTCTGTTTATGTCTGTGTAAAAACAGTACACATATGCAAAAGAACATTTATCTTGAAAGCTGAGGTTTTCCTTCTTCTTAAGACCAATCAAACATGCACTCTGCAGCATCAACACATGCCATAAAAATATATTTTTCAAACCTAAAAGAGGAAAAGGTTAGTTCCTGCTAGCTTGTCTGTATCCCTATAAGAAACCTAAGTGTAAATTCCATTTGGGAAGTGGGCAGCAGCTGAGGAAGACCCAGTTGTACCCGTTGTGGCTTTTGTAGTCTGCATAAAGCTGCTGGGCCAAGGCAGCTGGGAAGGTCATGGTACTAAAAGGACCACCAAGGAGTTCATGAAGATAGAGGGAGATGGGGAAAAGAAGAGAGAAACACACCCCACCCCCACCCCCCCCGCCCAATTCTTCCTACTAGCATTCTTTGCCTGAAATGGCTCTCCTGCCTGCTGCTACTGGCTCAGCAGTGAGAGGTACATGGGTCCTCAGGATTCTCCCCCACAGTTCATAAGTGCTATTCCTCCTTGCTTTCAGATGTTTTATCCACTTAATTCCTTGCAGTGTTATATAGGTAAGGTCTGTAATGGAGAGACAGGGAAACATTCATGAAATATTTTTTTTCCAGAAGATTCTTTTACAGTCCTATAACAAATTTAGGATTGCATAGTGAAACTTTGGGGTAGATATAATGCTCACAGCAGGAGAGATGGGTGACATATTGAAATAATCTAATGGAAAATGGAGATAATATCTTGTATCTCTCATTTAAGATACAGCTTTCCACTGAAAGCTTACATGTGCCTAACTTGATAACTTTCCTAGAGGTGTTTCTGTAGCTAACTGAGCTAACAAATACAAAAGCACAGTAAAAAGTACCACTGTAGCAGAGGCAATGATGGACCCCTCTGCCCTTCTGTCCCAGAAAGCAAGTTGTATTCAGGGATTCTCCTTATGCACATCTTGGGGAACTTCAGGTGAGTGCAAAATGTAACTCCTCACGAAGGCCAGGCTAGCTGAGCACAATGCAGTCCCCTGCCTTCCTGTGTGGGAACTCAGGTTTGCTGTGCAATGGTGTTTTTTTTCACCCCTCTTTTTTGCCCTCAGTGAGACAGAGCACAAATAGTTATATTAGTTGCCTACTTCCTGAGAACACAGTGATCCTCACATCCTGGGCTGCGGGTTGTGTTTTTCACGTTCAGGCATAGGATGGGAGTTCATCAGATAGCCATGGGCAGCTCTAGCAAATAGCACATTTGCATCAGCAGAAGCAAGTTTCAGCAGACTTGCTGGGAAGGTTTGCTGCAGCATGCCAGCATTCTGCACTACTGACAGCTACTGCACATTCATTTGATAAAAAAGATGACAACAGAAAATGAAACTTGCAACGTTCTCTTCTACAAAAACTTGAGAAGCACCTTACCCTGAAGGTGTGAGCCTGTGATTCACATCAGCTTTCCTGGGACTTCATGATGCCTTCGAAGTAAAGGAATTTGAAGCTGTGGATGAGCCATGCTTCATTTTTTCCTGGTGGCAAGGAGAGCTCTTAGAACCACTCTAATGCAAGTGACAATCCTGATGTCTAACAGCTTCCAGGAGTCCAAAGGCCTTGTAGGATACTGGGATTACTGGGATTTGAGTGCTTTATATGCTCAGAAATAATCAGCCATTACTGTTTTGTCTTTTTGTGTTGGACAAGTCACTTGAAACTCAAACTTGAGTTTCTCTCTTGTAAATGGACAAAGCATCATTCATTACTCTCGTATTTTTGTCTCTGATTGCTTATGAGTTTACCAGGTAAAGGTTGATTTTCTGAAGTCCACGTCTGCACACTTGCTGCAGCCTCTGACAAACCTGCCTGGCCATGACCTGGCTCACCCTGCATAACCAGTAGCCCAAACTGTATTTCTGGATATATGTGTTTCTAGGTGGTGGAGTTAGCAGGATTTAATTTCCTTTCTTGACCTCACTATACTCCACAGTACAGCACAGGCACGGCACAGATACCAAAGTTTATTTTAGCTAATAAGAAGTAGCAACTTCTGTAGAGCTGTTTTACATTTTAATGGGGAACGTTTTTCATGCTTTGCATTTGCCTCACTCTTAGTCCCACCACACTGTGTGGGTGTTAGTATGAAATTTAAGTACATTATGAATCCTGGGTTGGGCACTGCTGAAGCACTCTCTCTGGCTTGGTAGCARCAAGGGGCTGCAATTTGGTAGTTCATGGGAAAGAAGGTTTCCTACTATGTTATGGCACATTGGGACACACATTTGTGTGTCCTGAGAATCCATCATATTTGGTGAAAACATAATGCAATGTCTTTTCCTTTGGAATATTTGAAAAGCACTTTAAACACAAACTGAGCAGATGCTTTAAAAAGGATTCTTCCAAGTAAAAGGCACTTACGCTGTCTAGGGCACGCGASTAGGAGGAGAGAGGAAGTTTGACAGAAAGTTTGCCTGCTAGACACTTTCAAATATTCCATAAATGCTGAGATCGCAGGAAATGCCAACAATGATTGTCTGAATAGATCATTAACCCTTACAGGAGACAAAGTTTTGATCACCCTCTGAATGCCTGGCACCAGGTTTCACAGCACAGATCTTGTTATAGTTGCATATAAGTGTGTCCTCTGTCCATTTTAGTTCTTGCTGTTGGTGTAAGACTGAGAAAAGGATTGAATTAAGCTTTGGGTTTTTTTACTTCCATTTTTTTCCAATTATTTTGTTGGGGCTTTTTTATCTCTCAATTTATGTTGTGGCACAGGGTTCCTGGAAAAGGAACTCTCTTGCTCTAGACACTGCACAAACACCAACAGAACACCCCAAAGATTTTACAATCTAATTAAGGTTATATATACCTAATTGATTAATTAAGCTTTACAAGTCCTAGCCAAGGTAAGTGTGAGGTAGGGCAGAATGAAATGTAATCAATTGTGCTGTGGAATCTAAACCGTAAATAGTATTCTGGAGACCAGAGAGCAAATTTGTTTTTCTTATAGATGCAGCAAAACAGTCTTGTGTGTTCTTCCAGGGTGCCGTGGGATTGGTTTGGTTCAAAGTACTCAGCTTTGTTTTAAACCATGTTTTACTTGAAAAGTGAGATTGAAAAATATGAAGCACATAAAAGCAAATAAATTAAGGATTTGGTGATTGTTCATGAGGGAATAAAATAAATATTGTCAATGAATTATTAGATCACTTGGGGAATTGGGAAATAATTAATTTCCTGACTTCTAATTAGTCTAGATCTTAGTACAGAGGACCAATCGACTGTGACGCTTGGACTTTTGGAAAAAGGGGAGAGCTGATTCCCAGCTCTGTGCCTGATTTGGAAAGGCAGAAGTCCTGGGTTGTACCAGTGACGTGAGTGAAATTCCAGCCTGTGAAGACACAAGTGAGTGAGGCTAGTCTTGGGAGGCTGGGCAGCTGAGGATGAAGTCGGGACTTTATATAAGCTCAAATTTCAGGGTGTCAAATCCACACTCTTGTCCAGGCTTTTCTTTATGCTGTGATGTTTCTGAAGATCTTTTGAATTTAAAAAAGAATACTCGAGCAATTTGATTTTGAAGTGACATTTCTCACCTCATAACTGAACATGTATGAGAAGCAATACGCAGTTGAACTGGAGATGACACAGTTTTCAGTTTTAGGTCATTTCCCACAATAGAGATACAGGCTGAGCTCCTCTCCTTTCTCAGACCACTGATAACTTTTGCCATGCTGGCTTCAGTGTGAAGGATATTAAACAGCTTATGCTTTTTTTCTCTTGAGGTAGTTGCCTTTGGGATTTTTATAGCTCTCTTGGAACAGAGYGATAGCTTGGGAGAAGACCAGATGAGGAAAAATAGAATTTCTTCCCTGCTTCTGCATAGTCTAAGAAAGAAAAAGTCTACTTTTTGACCTTAAACAGTCCTGGATAAGGAGAAGCTGGCTGAGGGCTCAAAGCATTTGATATCCAGTATTTTATGGGCATAACCAAGGTTTATTACCCTAGACAGTAATCCTACCTTTGTATAATTCTGTAGGACACATCACAGGCTATGGGTAGCATTTTCACAAATACCCAAGTGATACAACCTTTTGGAGCTAGAACTTCTGCCTGCTCCATGGTCCCTAGTCATCTTCTGTGGGACATATGCCAGGAGGGTGACCAGTGCATGGCCAGATTCAGTTTTATGTGTTAGGACACCTGAGACACATGTACCCAAATACAGGAATCACTCTAAGCAGCAAAATAGCTTTTGAGTCCCCTATCAAAAAAAAAAAAAAAAAAAAAAAAAAAAAAAAAAAAAAAAAAAAAAAGTTTTATCCTCATTAAAAAAGAATTGAAAAATGTGCAGATAGGGAAGTAAGGGCACATGATGGATTAGACGCCTTTCCCATGGCCACACAGGAAGTCTGTGGCCAAGCTAGGAATTAAACCTAGATTTCCTCAGTCTGCATCCAGTGGCTTGTCCCTCTTTGAGGCCATACAAGTTTGTTTGTTATCAAATTCTCTGTAGGCTGAAGCAGTAGGATACTGCTTGTGAGAATGAACATTATTAAAGGATAAGTGCTACTAATAATCGGTGAGAAACTGAGAATAGTTCTGGATCAAGTATTACCCATTTCTATTACTATTTAATGTTCTCTTTTTTCCAAGTTTACATCAGCATAAAAATCCCCTTGTGGTATTGCTCCTTAACCAAACTACTTGTGCCTTTCCTTATGGCTAGGGTGGCAGTGGAGGCCAATGCTTAGCTGTTTCCAGCTGTTCTGGTTTAACAGTAAGTGACATTATGACTGGCTTGACATAAAAATGATCCTATTTCTGCCTCTTTTGCATTACATTTATCATCCAAAGTCAAACAGAAAAATTGCATCCATTTCCTGTGGAGAACATCCATGTCTAAGTTCTCTCTTACAGTGCTCATTTGATTTAACAAAACATTGTTTCTTGAACTGCTGCATGACTGAATTTTATTCTTGGAAATGCTGAACTGCATCAAGAGGAGCTCCACTGAAGTGGAAACCAGACCAGAACTAGTAAAGCCAGAAGAAGGCAGGTAGGCCTCTCAAATCTGAAATATACAGCAGCCCATCTCTGTAATAGGTAGGATATGACAAGCTAGACAAACCCTTCACAAAGGTTTGTTCCTCTCACATAAAAGTACTGGGTATTGCACAGCTTGGTCACACTGCCAGCCCTACAAGAATAATGCAGTATATAAATTCTGCCCTTGTAAACTGGAGGTATTGGTGCTGTACATGCAGGGAAGTGGGAAAGCAGTCAGAGCTGCAGGATGGGACATGCAGTGCAGGTCTCCAGTAGTGATTCCATCTCAGGGACTGTTGCCATTCACAGGAGGACAATGCTAACTCCTTGCTATGCAGGCAGTGTCATCTCTCTTCTGTCCCACACGTCCCAAAATACAGTAACTTTAGCTGAAGAACTAAACACTGCTCAAGTGGCCCAGAAGATACTTTCTAATTCACAGATAAATGGTAGGGAAAATAGCTGAACCTGTTGATAATCTCTCTGTAAGAGTATTTAAAAGAAAGTGAAGCCTTACTAATGCCCATTTCTTATCACCTCCTGACAGCCTCCTTTGTGGGGAATAGCCACAAATGGTTTTGACAGTTCTTCCAAAAAGGTAGCTTTCATGCAGCGATGAACAAATAAATATACCACAGTACACCTTTGTGTTACACTCCTGTCTTCATTTACATGCAGGATTTCACCACTATCTTCGTGGAAAACTACAAAATTCASTTAGCCACTAGAGAAGACAAAAACTGGAGCTTCACTCAAAAGGGCTGCATAACTGTTAGTGTTGTGATATTTATAGAGGGTCATTTCTCATGTTTTTACTTTCTACTCAACTCTTTATCAGACAAGTTCTTGCTGAAAAGTCCCCAAGAAATAAAAGAGTGTAAAAAGCTGGTGTTCCCACTCTGTTCTTAAAGAAGTCCATGTTCTGCTTTGTATCTATTTTGCCTGGAAATGGAGAAGAGAAAATTTTTCATGTGAATCTCAAACGCTTTCTGCTCCAGCCAAGTTTCATTCTGAACAAGCGGGACAGAACAGTACATGATCTCAGTGGAAGGACTTCCTAAGTTGTCTGCTCCATCTGCTGCCAGCCAGGCAGGATTGCCCAGTTAGGCAATCCCTACTCTGCTTTAGCCAATTTCCTTCTGTACTCTTCCATCACTCTGTCCTCCACGGCTGCCTTCAGCAAAAAAAGATCATTGCCTAATCAYGCCTTTGAGATGAAGATAAGGAATGGGCTGGTGCTTAGTTCAGGTTTGGAGGAGTCCTGCTGCACACAGAGCAGCACAGTTTGGTGCTTGACTGTTTTGAAGTAGGTGGAGAAGGGAATACATGTCAAGTGGGTGAAAGTCAAAGAGGAATAGTAATCTGGAAGATTACTGCAGAGGCAAAAAGGGCTAAGTCTCTATATTTTTTCTTAGTTTTAAATTTTTTTTCTGCTAAGCCACTAAGTATAATTCCTGGTCTATGCTTCCTTTTCTGTCACTTCTCCATAATTCTTAGCATTTCAGTTGGGCTGCTGTCTTTTGGCTGCTTCCTCTTTTCCTGCTTTCCTATATTTCATTATTTGCCCTTCTTCCTCTTAGGATACTTTTATAACAGAGTGAGGAGGATGTGGAAATGTTCCAATGTGACACACAAACTGCAGTGTCACAACTGCAGCTCTTTGGTTTCACCTCCAGAAGTGCAAAGAAGCAGATCAGGCTGGAGAGACAGGAGTGAGTAGCTGAGTGAAGGAAGGGAGAGATTTATAAATAGGGAATAGAAATGACAAAAAGTCAGAAAGTTTCCAGCTTGGTAACTTGAGATAATGGCTTTCCACATAGTTAAAAATAATCCCAAACTGAACCCTCACTACATCCTTGAATGTAAAGGAGTGATTCAGGCAGTACCAGTGTAGGGGCCTCCCACAATACTGCTGTGACAGAGAAGATATAACCATGCTGTGTTTCTGAACTTGCCTGTAGAGACATGAAAGCTGAGCGGGCCTCTAGACCTATACTGTGCACAGTTCACAGCACTGTCCTTCCAAAACAACAAACAAATAAATAATAGAACCTCAAAAGAAAAACTGTTTTCAGGGCTCATGTCTGTATGTGAAGTAAACCTTTGGAAGATAACATGGTTGAAAAGAGGAGATGCTCTAGCTCTCTTGAGATATCAGGCAGCTGGAAAAACCCACTCCCAGGGACTTTGCTCCACCTACTTCCTAGGGCACCCATTAACTAGAGGTGTTCCTCTCCTCTCCTCTCCTCTCCTCTCCTCTCCTCTCCTCTCCTCTCCTCTCCTCTCCTCTNCCTCTCCTCTCCTCTCCTCTCCTCTCCTCTCCTCTCCTCTCCTCTCCTCTCCTCTCCTCTCCTCTCCTCTCCTCTCCTTTCATCCCCTGCCCTCCAAACTTCTAGGCCATGACAGATGCTAAGGAGATAAACAACTGTGGGTTGGGAGGAAATGGGTAATATGTCCAGACTTCTGCGTGTTTGTGGAAGGAGTTAGAGGAACAGTAGATAAAGGTTTCCTGTTAAGCTGGACAAGGGGGAAGCTGTAATGTTTCTCATCTATGGCTGCAATTGGACTCAAGTTCAACAGCATTCTCAGTGTGGGTTTACTATTTCTTCACTCCCCCCACCTCCCACTATGAGAAGCTCAGGTGGTCTTAAAAATCTGAATATCACTAAAAGTCAAGGAGACTTAAGCTCCCAGATAATTTAGATACTTCAAAATTGCTCTCCACTCCCACACAGTTGCTTCCAGTCTGTGAGGTGGACCAAGGATTTCATAGCCTCCCTCTGCTGCAGATTGGAAAGCAATAGCTGAACCATCTCTGAGATTTGAAATCAGAATATGCCCGTACATGCCCTAGTTGTTAACTACTGCTCAACTGATCAACTTATAGGTTATGTCAAACAGAGTTTGTGAGGAGGTAACAAACTCCAGCCTGCACATGCACGCTAAACAGAGGGTGCTCCTGAGGTGACTGGATGCCCAGAATTCAGATATGGAGCTTGAGACAGTGGTCTGATTTCTCAATGGATCAGCTTTTTTCAGGGTGATCTGTTTTCTGATAATCTAGTTTCATTAGTATGTGAAGTTGGAGTGCCTCAAAACATTAATTGCTTTTGTAAAAATCTTTTCTCGATAGACAAATATTAAAGTAATTGGTAGGCATATTGAAATGAGTACAAGAGTTTTGAAAAGTAAGCGGTGTTTGAACACTAGTTAGACCATATTAGATGATTCTGTTCTATACCTCCTCCAGAAATAAAGGCTTTGATGGAAGAATTTCTGTGGTCTGAGTTATAAAAGTTTCTCATGTTCATAATAGTCAGTTTTGGACTCCTTGTGACAATTTAGTCTAGTAATACTATTGGAGACTTCAGTTTAACAACTATTGTTTTGAAAGACTTTTCCCTTGAAGCTCTGCCAGCAACATGTTGACTTGGATGATTTGTTGACCTATCCAAGTTAAGAAAATGGTTGCATTTTGATGAAAGATAGTGATATCCAGCATGGTGATTGAGACTGTCTGAAGATTGTGATCTTGACTGTGTTTCCAGTGAGTTTCAAATGTCAGATTACTCATTCAAAAGAGCAGTAAAATAATTTTAAAACACCTTTTGCACTCACCAGCCTTAGATACTGCTGAAGAATTGTTCAGAGTTTGAGGAAGCTGCACCTGAGTGGATTGCCATGTTGGCCTTTCTCCTCTGGAGGCATGATGATACCTGCACCAGAAACTCAACTAAACTTCAACTTGGAGTTCTCCTTTGCAGCATAGTTCCTTTTTCTGATTTTGGAGACACACTTCAGGACAGGAATAGGGACTCCTAAATTCAGTAGTTTCAAATCACAGCTGAGGTGTGATTGCAGATCAGAGCTAGGAAGTTCAGGTAGGATGCTGTTCCTGATGTAATATCTTTTCTATATAAAATTCTTTAGTCTGAAATTCTGACGTATTTTTCCTCCCCATCTTTCTGAGAAACTGAGGGTTTTTTAAATATTCTCTCCTTCAGCTTTTGCAGAAAGCTAGTGAAAGCTACTTTTTTATCTTAGCACTACATTCAAAGACCCAAGAAAACAGTATTTAACTTTGCAATTGTTGGATGCCTCACAGAAGAGGCATCCAATGTCAGGGAAGACTTGTCATAGCACTAATATGGTTAAGGCTGGATTCTGTTATGGAAAGGGAAGGTGTGGTGGTTTTTCCTGAGGTAAAAGCAAGAAAACAGCAAGCATGAAAAATGGTAAAGAAGTGAGGAAAGACAAGAAGTCTCTTAAAAATGTGTACTAAACTAAGTTTGTAGACTTTCAGAATGATCCAGATCTCTGAGTGCTTGAGAGTCTGCCAGCATCATTTGGGGTTTCTTGCCATTTCAACACGGAGGACTCATTGCCAAAAGGTGAATACAGGTCCCTGTAGCAAAGCATTGTCTGTGCTACACAGTGAGAAAGAATTGATTTTGCCCTGACATTTTTCTCCTCAGGAGCTATGAGGCAGGTCCACATCCAAAGAATTTCTTTGAGATTTGTGTTGAACAATTTATGCCTCTTCCCCAGAAGATGTAGATTAGGATTTCCTTTCACTGGACTGTTGAGCACACTGTAATCAAATAGCAGTTTACGTTGCAAAACCTTCTGATAATATTTCTACAACCCCAAAAGAAAAACCTTCAATAGCATCTGGAAAAATAACTGAGCACCGAGGGTTAACATACCTAAAATAGGCTCTGTACCTCAGCATCACCTTCTTTGCACAGTCCTGAGAGAGAACATCTACTTTATCACTCATAAAGCAATGACTACATTTAATTTGCTTTAGTTTAAAATAAACTTTCAGTATCTCTGGGGATTTTTTCCCCTGTGTCAGATGAGGGGGACACAAGACTGCTCAGCAATTTGTTTTCAGAGTAGGCAAGATAATAAAATTTTCATAATGTATTCCCTCCCAAGTGCTGAAGTGGCTAGGTTCCTCTCCATTTCATCCTCTGACCTCTTCTCAAAAGAGGACACTGACAGTGCACAGCTTTGGCACAACACCCGAAGGCACCTCCCCAAACCTAAACACAGCTGCTTGGTCTAATTTTAGATTTACTGACCCTTTGACAGCTATGGGGAACTATGTACATTTGCGTAAAATGTTGGTCAAGACATCATCATGGTAGCTAAATGGTCTCTGGAAAAGTCCATGTATCGATTCACTGATAGTGAAGGCACAGCACATTAGTTGTTAACATGGATGGGCTTGCAAGGGTGTGACCCTGAGACAGGGTAGCTCTCTGCCACTCCAGGCACAAAATTAAGGATGTGCAGGCAGCTCCCTGAGCTGTCACATGAAAAGGGGAAGGTTTGCAAAGAAGGGCTAACTGCATTCACGGCAGGGCAAATTAAGGTGCTCTGAAGCAATATGCAAAACAGTTAATCTCCCTGCCTTTCCTTGAACCACAGAACCAAGGGGTTTTTTAAGCCCTTTGCCTTGTTTAGGGATGCCCACAGTAACCCCTGGGTAAGGACAACTTCCAGCCATGACAGCATGGCTTCATGGAAGAGTCTGGCTGTCTCTCCCATCTGTGAGGARCTTCTATAGTCTGCTTGCTGAATCTCAGCATAATCATTCCTCTTCTCAAAACTACTAATTTTTGCAGGTGCATGCTCCCTTCACGTTCTCCCAGCTGCCACATGTAACTGCCTTTAGCCAGAATTTTGTTGCATTAGTTGAGGACTGGTTAACACCCATTAATTTCACTAAAGCATGCTTTGTGGAAGAATTAGAGAAGGGAGATGCCTTATAAATGTTAGAATATCATATATCTGAGACTCTGCTCTTCTTGGATAACTGTTGCTGTGTGGGGAAGAGCATAAGCCAAAATGTTTGTGCCTGTAGTGTTTTTGGAGAACACAGCTCCAGAGGTTCCAGTCTCAGCACGTAAGCATGTGTATTCACAGATATACCTGTGTGAGCTGAGAATGTTTTCATTTGTGGTAGTGTTTTCACCTCACTGTTGTGCATTGTTACTTAAGTTTACTTCGCTTTTTAAAAATTTCCTGCTAAATGGCCTTTTGCTACTTCCTCRTCCTTTAATGCCCATATTAAAAAAATGTGATCGAAGCAGAAGAGACAAAGAATTTGGGGATGAAAAGTGCTGTTCTTACTATCATTTCTTTCAAACTAACAAATCTTTCTCTCTAGTCTGAAAGCCTTCCCAGCTTACTTCTCAAAGCAGAGAAGCATCAATAAAGTCTGTTACCAGCAAGCCTGTAGCAGTTCCCTTAGCTTCTCCATCATGCAGCCAGTAAAAGATGCATAAAACTTCCAGTAGAGGAAGCATGGATTACACATACATGTGGAACTTGAGAAACAGGTTTAATATGGCATTTCCTGACAGTACTCTTTCTCTTGCCTTTAAAACTTAATTTTACTTGTAGTTCAGATGATGAACATCAAGCAGACAGGTAGTTAACAGTCCTTTGGAAAAACAACCTGGATCCAGTACAAAATGTACCAGCAAGTATCACAACAAAGACAAGAAATATGAACTAGTTCAGCCACTTGGTTTGGTTACGGATCATTTCCTGCTGAACCACAAATTTAGAAATACAGATGTAAGGTGTGTAGCATCCAGAGTATATTTGAGAGCATTACTTGAATCTGTCTTTAACCAATCCATCTTTACTGGTTGTTTAGAGGATTCCTGTAGGTAACTAACAGGAGGCTACTGGGAGTCTGCACAACAGAGCAAAAGCCACTTTTTGTACTTGGAGAGGACATACTTTGTTGGTTGTTTTGTTCACTTGTTTGCATTCCGTRCAGTTTGATCTCACTGCAGCCCCTGGACAAACATGTTGATGTCTTTGCAATGCAGTGAAGCCCAGTTCCCTGCTGCTTACTGCTGAGGATGGGCTGTGCATGCTGACGGGCACTGGCGCTGGCACACGGGGTGGGCACCTCCCCCGGGCAGCAGCGGGGAGAAGTAGCACTCATGGGTGATGACATGGGTGGAGCTCCTCACACCAGTTGTCCCATGGGAGATAGCTTATCTGTGGATGCCTGTGTTTCTGGAATAATATACATTTGATTGAAAGCCAAATTAGAGTAGGGAAGAAATCGGCTGCCAAGGGCTGATTGGCCCTTGGAGTCAAAGGAAGCAGGATGGACCCTGCAGGGAGGATCTCCTTATCCGTCAGCACCAGCCGCTCTACCTGCAGGTGTGTCCCACCAGTTCCTGCTGCTACTCTTCTTTTTGTTATTTTTGTTTCCCTTTAAGAATGCCTCTAACTTTCAGCATTTTATACACAGAGACACCACAAATGCTTGATTAACTGGGCAATGCAGTGCCATATGTTGAAAGGAGAGACCAAAAAACTGATTTTTAAGAGCACTTGTATGCATCTGTTTTTTCTGTAGCTAAATAACCAGATAGTTAGATGAGTCCCATCTATGTTCTGTTGTGTCTTTTGAATTATACTGAAGAAGGGCTGAAGCCATTGCATAACTAACCATGGTTTCTCTCCCCAGACCTTTTGTTGTCCTCTTTCACACCCACATGATTCTTCATGTCACTTCAGAAGCTCATAAGGGAAAGATACTATTAGTGGAAACATAATTTAAGTTAAAGAGTTGGTCTTTGTTGTTTGTTGTCAAGCCTGGCTGGTGAATAATGATTCCTTAAATATTCTGTGTACAAACAACTTGCTTTTCTGGGGATGGCATCCTCCAGCTGCAGTGCCCTTGTGGCGTGAGAACAGAGCTGATGCCACAGTGAATGACCATGATGTAAAAAGGAAAGGGGAAAGGATTTCAGTTCATAGCCAAGTGCTAGAATGTTGGTATACTGTAACGAAACAGAATAGCTGTTATGTCTTGTATCAGAAATAACAGGTGGGATTGCTGGCAATATTCTGAGTACGTATGTAAACAAGAAGAGATCCTGTCTGCATTTGTTGATACATGTTGGCATGCTGAGGTGATTTATTTTGGCCTGATATGTGGATTTTTTAATCTTATTCTGCCTTTTTAGCAACATTTTCTATCACTTGTTAGAAAGGATACTGTTGAAGTTTTTTTTCTCACCATTACARTGATAATGTGCTCTTCAAATCAGTCAGGTATGATTGCTAGTTGAATAGTTATGGTGCCTTCATGAGAACGCTTGTTGGATTTTAAAGATACCATTTAAACATCAACTAACATCAACAAAATACTTCTGACTTATCTTGGAATAACAAGTGAGCCATGCAGACAAAAAATTACATGCACCCAAAATATTTGCAGCAACTTGAAGAGAGATCTTTCTCTGCTGTTGGCTACAAAGTCCAAGACATTCCATGAACCCAAAATCAAACTATCAGGGTAGTTTTCCAAAAAAGTCTAAAGGGTAAGTTCTTAAAGGCAGGTATATGCCACAAGATACAGTTAAGTACTTACTGGGATAAAAGGTCAAATCTCATTAAAAATCAAAGGGAGTAAGGGAATTCTATTGTTTAAATGCCCCAGAAGCCTCAGTGTGATTTCTGTTTCTCTGGTRCTCTCTAAATACTTTTGATAGCCAGGTCTTATGCTTTTTACTTCTTTAAAAATCCCATTGGAGTAGAATATAACTTGGAAGGTGAATGCCCCTTCCAAATGGAATTGTGACCCAGGTACTTAGGCCTATGCCAGAGCCAAAGTCTCACAAAACCAAAAGGCTTTTACATCTGAGAGGGAGTCCCATAGCTAGAAGAGAAGGTAAATTGGCAATGCATTGAAAACAAATTACTAATTCTTCACATGCCTCTTTTTTCCAGCTGCCTATTTCTCTGTCCTTCGAAAGCCACCCTCTACGTCCAGTTTCCCAGGAGGTCTGTGTGGTTTCTCCTTGCTCCTCACTATCAACTCTTTCACTCATTGCAAAATGCTTCCCTTCCATCTCCATGTGGCTTGGCTCTTTCCAGGGAAGAGTGATGCTGTCTCCTCTCATACCATCCTGCTTTCCTGACTTCCCCAGCCCGAGTTTGATGCAGAGCCAGCTTCACTGCTCTTCAGTGATAAATCATATCATCACCCCTCTCCCCTTTGACATATCAATTTATTTTTTTTCTAAAACCTGCATAAATCACCTTTAGCCATAGAATACTGAACAGACTTTTTAACATTAATTTCAAATGCTCTTCAGAAAATCCCGAGTGAAATTCCCAGAATACATCAGAGAGCACAAGACACCCAGCCAGGGCCCTGCTTTTGGGTAATTTTTCCACACTCTGGATAGGTAAAAAGGGAGTGGGGGAAAGCTGTCAGTTCAGTGACACCGAAGCACTGCACACCCTTTCCATAGAAAAAAGGGTTTATATTAAACTCCCCTGAATTGTAATAATGTGCACAAAGCGAATAAAATCCAGAACCTTTTAAGGTCACCTCCAACCAAATTGAAGTAAATTAATTAATGAGTAATTTTGTAATGGTGTTAGAAGTGCCAATGAGAAATTACTACCATGAGTTGTTGTAGAGCTAATTAATATCTGCATATGTGTGTACATGGATGTGCACAGAAATCATGTCTACAAAGACTGTATGGAGTAACTGTTTCAGAAACCTGTACAAATACTGAGTATCTTCTTGATCAGTGCACATGAAAAATATGGTTTACAGGTATTTTTCACATTGTTGTTGCTCCATAAGTGATTTCCCCACCATAACAAGGGAGGGACAGGAATCACTCTCACAAAAGTAGAAAACACTGATGATTTTTATTTCCAGTATAAGTCCCCAGAAAAAAAAAAAGAAAGTATACYCTGCCTTCCCATTTATTATTCAGATTTAATAAAAGCCCTTAGTACTTCTGCTGGAGTGATTTCTGTCTCTTGTTGTGTCTTCTGCATCAGTGGGTCTCTTTTCACTAGTTCTCGTATAGCAGACCGGTTTGCAAGAAGTACTAAGTTTGAACATGGAGAGATTTTGTTCATTAATTAGACCTCTAAAATTTCCCTGAGGATCCAGGGTGAGGTGGGTGCCCTCACTGTCCATCAGCTCTCACTGGCAAAGTGAACTCTGCACCTGGACCGAGCCCCTGCTCTGAGCTGCACTGCCGAATGGATGCACATCCTGGATACTCAGCCTAGTGTGTATGGGGACATTCACTGAGCGGTACAGCTGCAGCAGTCCAGGCCATAGCTGTGGAGAGCTTTAGTGAAGATTGACTGGATCAATATCCCTGTCATTGCTCATGTCAAGTCATGAGTTCCAGCATTACCTGTACCGGCATGCCCAACGGCATGTTAATTTGTTCGTGGCTACTCATAATATGCAGGGTACAGTATATTTGTACAACTACTTCTTTTGTAGATACATTGTGAGGACAAGCCTTAGAAATACAAACAAAAAATATGCCAATATAGGCAATAATATATATATATACATATATATATACACACACACACACACACGTGTAAAATTGAACTCCCTCTTCTTCCATTGCTTAAAACCAGCAGGCATGAGAAGAAGCCAATGCAATTTCACTTTTTATTACTGCAGAGACTAGAAACAAGGACGTGTAAGGAAGAGATCTCTGGCACAGAAAGAGGGTGTATTGGCAAAAAATAAATTCTGAGGAAGCTGCACTGTAGGGGCTTGCATTGACCCTTTTGAGACACATTAGCAAAAGTTCCTCTTGACTTCAGCAGGAATTAATGTGCAAGCAAGGGGAATACCCAAGAGACATTATGCTTTTAGAAAACATGATAAAACTTGTTGGCTGCTTTGGAAGAAAAGGGCATTTTCACAAATGGGAATTGTTCTAGACAGGTCAGGATTCCCCTGCCAGCTGTCCTACTGCTGTTCCTCCTTCACCCTAAACTGTTTGTGTTGCTTCTGTGATGATAGTTTTGTCTTTCTCCTAGGTATTTATCTTATAGCAATAATGCCATCTTCTTTTACATTTATTGCTAGCAGTACCACAAACCAGCATCCTGTTTGCCTTCTTTATTGCAGCTGCATACGGGGCGGAAGGCTTTAGGGACTTTCATGCAATAATTCCCAAATCTTTTTCCAGTAAGTATACTGAAACTAAGCTCACTACAGAGCATTCCCATCTAGTTCCTACTTTTATGATTTTTATTTGTGTCATTTCACTTCTGAGTAATGTATGTTTGTCTGCATGTACTACCAAAGAGCTTAACTAGTCTGATCTTTTTTTCTTTGTTGACATGTATTTTGTTTTAAGTTAACAGAAAATCTGCTTTAAAAGCCACCTTCTCCAAACCCCTGGCAGGCAAGGAGCCTATAATTGTTTAGTATAAATGTATATTTATTATTCTTATAACTGAAAGATAAAAAATTATGTGTAAATTATGGAAAATCTTGTACTATGCTAAAGCCAAATCCTTCT
The DNA here is from genome assembly GCA_018881555.1 of Amblyornis subalaris. Taxonomy (NCBI): domain Eukaryota; kingdom Metazoa; phylum Chordata; class Aves; order Passeriformes; family Ptilonorhynchidae; genus Amblyornis; species Amblyornis subalaris. The sequence continues at coordinate 35,024,336 of JACAXG010000001.1, read as the reverse complement.
ATTGCTTCCATTTGCCATGGTGAAAACAGCAGTACAGGGTTGTAGTCCACTAAATTTGGAGAATCGCTTCTGTTTAACCAGTCATACCATCGCTGTAAATCATTGCTTGATCACTGATTTTTTTTTTCATATCACTAAATTATTCCCCTTTTCAGAACATACATTTTAAAGGAAAACTGCTATTTATGATATGCACTTATTCTGTATTGCATATGATTTCTATTAAAAATGCAATACTTGAAAAATCATTAAAATACCTAGACTGGTAGACTTTTTAAAAGGTGTCCAGTTAAGCAGTATTCAGAAATGTGAACRCTTTTAGCCTTCTGTTTCCCAGTAGGATTTTGAGTCAGATACTCTTGTCAGTCACATCCATGCAGTCATTCTGAGACCCCTGTGATGTGTCAGAGAAGAGTTTGTGAAACCTCTCCATTTCAAAGGAATATCAAAGTCTTTCATCTCTTGAGGCAGAATAATTAATTCTCTTAATTATGGCCCATATCTTATGAATATGTCCGTGCTACATGATAACTTTTGAATGAGGTTACCATGAAACTGCTGTTCCACAGAAGGAAAGGACCTGGGCTTTATTGGATGAAACAGAGCTCTCATATTCTTAGCTAGCCACTAAAATAAATTCTTTCCTTTTTGGGGTGGGGTGAAGGAAGAAGTTTTTATTTTATGGAAATTAAGATTTTAGACAATGAAATAGTCTTTTTCAGCCTAATGAAGAAGTATTTTTTCACCAAAATCACCAGATTGGAAAAGAGGGAAATAACAGGAAAGATTTTATTTTTTCTACACTAAATTTCATACAGTCCTGTGGATAGAAGAGGAATGAATATTGGCATGAACTGGTCTGATTCGTGGCCCTTTTCCTTCATGTTAAAATTTGCTGTGTTCATATATGATCAAGTTTACTAGCCTCTATGTTATCACATGTTGTAAGGCTATGGCAAATTTACACCTTAATTCTTCTTCTGGCTGCAAGCAATTGTCACCTATGGGATTACAACAAAAAAGATTTATCCAATAAAGTCATAACAGTTTTCCCAACCAACCTTTTTTAATTTGACTGGATTTTAATTGTAGCTCCTGGCTGTAGAAATCTCCTCCTATTACTCAACAATCCTAATCCTGCTGTCCTAAAAACACAACTATCACTCTTACGATTTCCTTAAATTCTTCCTTCCATCCTTCCCTACCCTGGTTTCTTTATCAGTGTTTGGACTCTTTGCTTTCCCATTGTCCTTGCTTACCCCATAGAACTGCAAACCAAATATTTGGATTCAGTACAACCCTTGGGATCTTCCTGCCAAGTGGAAAATGTTGCATTTTCTGTTCATTTTTATCCATTGAGTTGAGCTACTTACTTTCACAATTGTTTTGGACAAATCCTTATGAAGTGGATTGATTTTAAGTTTCATTTCCAATTAGCCTGATTGTCAAAATGAAAGCTATAAATGCAGAAACCTCAAAGTGACCTAGAAACAGACTCATAATACTGTTTGGGTTCCCAGCTCCCTGGGTGCCTTGTATTTGTTTTACCAATATTCACTGTGCATTGCTCCATGTGTACAAACTCATTGCATTGCCCACAGAATTGTAGTCGTGTTCATGGCATTTGTTATTTAGCTATATTGTACCTGCTGTTTAGAAGTTAACTCCTTTCATGTGATTGTTTCTCTGCCACAGTATTTGTTCTGTAACCAAACTGAGTGGCATCCTGTATTGTTTTTTTCAGCCGGTAATATTAAAATAGAGACTCAGAGTGATGAAGAGAATGGGCGTGCCTGTGAAATGAATGGGGAAGAATGTGCAGAGGATTTACGAATGCTTGATGCCGCAGGAGAGAAAATGAATGGCTCACACAATGGCCCAGGCAGCAAGGCTTTGTCAGGAGTTGGAGGCATTCGACTTCCTAACGGAAAGCTAAAATGTGATATCTGTGGGATAATTTGCATCGGTCCCAATGTGCTCATGGTTCACAAACGAAGCCACACTGGTAAGGCCTGCCATAGTTTTTCCTTTAGTTGACAAGAATTGGCCACATATTAGTAACTAAGACTTACTTTTTTGTATCATGCACATGTTGCCTCTTGTAAGGTAATGCAGCACTTGTGAGCCTTTGGAACCTGGTTATTTTGGTACACCCTTTTGGACAGCACAGGAATTGACACTTCTTCTTCAGGGAAGTCCATCTATTGGGCTRGAGATTGTGCTGTTTGTTTGGTTTGAAGCTACATAAAAAATCAAATTTTAAAAAAGTAAAAATGTCTTGTTTAATTTCTAAKAAATTTCAAAGAATTGCTGAAGAAAAACCCATTTGTTGCTAACGCTGAAATTGACCCAGTTATAATGTTACCAACAAAGCAGCAAAGCTCACTATGGATCAGTGATTATGAAAGTGATTGGCAAAATACATGTGACAAGAACTGTATTGGCAGTCTTAGTAAAAAAAGGTTTTCATGTCCAGTGTTTCATGAAGTAAAAACAAGTATTATCACTGGTCAAATCTGCACTAAAGTGTTTCCACTGGGACACTTAAAGAGACATGTAAAGATGTTGTGTTCCATAGGGATGGCTCTTCATTATACAGTGCTGTGAATATTCTTGCCTCAATTTTCTAATTCTGAATAGTCTCAAAGAGTGCCAAAAATGAAGAGGCTGAAACAAAYGAAGAAGTAAAGGGTGAGTCGCACCTTGCCTGATATAACGTGTCTAAAAATTAGGCTTCCAATCTAAACTTTAATGTCATTCATAGTTAAAAKAGAAGAACTGAACTGTACTGTTGTTTCACAGAAGTTGCTTTGAAAATAAATTGAGGATTTGGCATTTTTACATGAATATTCAAATGAGAGGGAATTTTAAAATATTTTCAAGGTAAGCGTGACCTGTCTTACAGTTACATTCCACTGAAATAGTTGTGCCAGTGAACACATAGATACTTTCTTCCTCCACATTCCCACAGTCTTGCTTAAGTAACTTTCCCAGAATTACTGACGAGTGCAATTAACAAAGTTTTTTCGGAGTTTAATGCAGAGGATCCATGAAAAGACCCCGCATGTGTTCCATTGCCCACAGTGTTACTGTCTCTCACAGTAACTGTGTCTGTTTATGCTACAGAAGAGTGTGATCTGTTAGTGTAACATAGGTTAGCCACCTTCAGAAGCAATGCTATTACATTGCCTGCTTCAAATTACTCTTGAATTCCTTATGATAAATCCTTCTGCCAGGGACAAGGGATTATTATCTTTATTGGAATAATCACAGCTAGAACTCAGAAGACAGGCTGTAGCCTACTTCCTAGATATAGCAGAGCGCTTGCTGGGTGATTGTTTCCTTCCTTCCTTCTTCTCTTCTTTTTCTTTTCTTAATTTGAATGTTAATATGTCCCTTTAAAAGTTGATAAAATGTGTAGAAAATGACTTGTACATGAGGCCTTTTAAACAGAYGCATGGGCTTCAAGAAGATGCTGTAGTAGTTGAAACAATATGTTGCAGCTTGAAATGCACTTAGAAGTCTTTGTGCTTGTTTAAGCAGACTGTTCTTTTATTAAAAAAACCCTGCTGATGCTGGGTTGGTGTTGCTGCTTCAGAGGAGCTGTTTCGGGTCCCTGAGGTTCCATGGCAGTGTTTACACCAGTGTTTGATGAATGCCTGTGTAAGGATACCCCTGACTGTAGGGAGGCGGTGGGCAGAGCTGCCTTTGTTTCTAGTGCACTCGTTGGTACCYGGCAGGCTGTCTCTGGAGTGTGAGCTGGGCTGCCTGGTCCCTGTGACAGCATCCCCAGGGGCTGCTTCACTGGGTGCCAGGTCATTTCCTTGGCACAGACCTGCAGCTGCTGTAACTCCTTGCCTGGCAGAGGGACCCATGTGCCTGCAAAGGGTGCTTGGGGTGCTACCACACAAGGACTGTCACTTCAAGATTTCTCCACCCTTTGCAGAGCCCTCTCCTTGCCAACTAGACCCTCTTTTTAATCAGGGAATGTAGTTCAAGCCTACAGTGGAAGCACCCCATAAGAGGCAMTTTGCTCAGGAGGACCCCCTTCTTGAACACTTACTGAAACTAAAGGGTTTGAAGTTTTGTCTCTGTGTCCTTCCATGGAAAGAATGCTTTTGCTTTCCCTCCCGCCTCATCCTCGGCTCCTCTCCTGAGCAGCCTTTTTGAGTGAGCTCAGGTGGTTTTTCAGGGGCTGGCAAAGCAGTGGAAGTTCAGAGCTGGTAGTTTAAATTAAAGGGACGTCATGGGGAAACAGTGGTGACTGCTTTTCCTTTCAGCCRCGCGGCGAAAATTAAAGTCGAAATAGGATATACTATTACAGACATTTAACTGACTATGCCGAAGCCCATTTCAATACATGCCTGGTGAAGGAATAAGCCTCGCAAATGAATTACTTTGCTGCTAATTCATGTAAAACCTGCATATGCAGTGAGGTTTTCTTAAATAAATATTTGATAASTGAACAAAACTCAAGCACACTAAAGTGCCAAAATAAAATGACTGCCCGACCTGATAAAAGACATAATTACTTTTAATGAATACACCTGCCAAGTGCAGATATGCAGAGCAGCACCTGATATTTCTGCCCCCTCCTGTCTGCAGGCAGCTGTACAGCAGTGACTGCTTCCTAGCACCTTACCTGTTGCTTCCATCTGCAGAGCAAATCCCAATTCACAGATGCCCAACTCTTCTTACTCTGCTTCACTTTCAGTACATTGATTTTCTCTAGCTTGCCACTGTCTTGTTTGGTGTTTAAGAAAAAGGAGATCTTCAAAGGAGAAAGAAACTTCTGCTCCCTGATGCTGAGACCTCAGGGTATAGATTCAGGTTTCTCTTGCTCAGTGTGCATGTATGTGCATATATATGTATGTGTGTGCTTAGCTGTATATACTGCCTCCTTATACATACACTAACTTGTCACCAATTAGTTCACTTACATCTTGTTACTTGGTTCTGAATGTCTCAAATGTATTTAGAAAACTAATGCCCATTTAAAAAAAAAAAAAAGGAAGAAAAGAAAAAAGAGAGCTTTCCTCATTTGGGGGGGTATCACCACACCCAGTGGTGGCTRTCAGCATCCTAGAAGGTCTGGGAGTTTTGCTGGGCTCACAAGGCAGGCATTCCCCACCCCAGGAATTGCAGCACGGATAACCAAGGGCCAGCCAAGCTACACATAGCTTCAGGGTCCTTTCATGTGGATGTTTTTTCCCTTCTGCAGCAACATGAGTGCAGGTTCCCTTACATTTGATCCCACTGTAAGTTTTGTAGAAATATTTGGCATGCAGCAGTCTCGTTTGAAATGCTCCATCCATCTGTCTTTTCCACTTAGTGCAAGATTTCACCCTGTAACTGGAAGAGCTGTAGGCTAGAGGTACATTGCATTCTTACTTTGCTTTACATTTCATTCCTGGAGTACTTTTGTGATTCTTGTTTTCTCCTCTTATGCTCCTCTGAGTAAAAATAACAGAAATGAATGCTAGAAAAGCTGTTTAGTAAGAATTAACCATTTCTTCTGAATTTGTGTTCCCCATGTCGAGCTGACTTCTTCATTACTGTTTCTGTCCATTTCTGAAAAATACCTTCCACACTGAGTAACTGCCCCAAAGATTAAGAAGTAAAGCAGAGAGACACTTACCTGTTTTCCTTTCCCCCTAACCACTACCATGGATGGGTTATGAAGTGCAGTCTGCAAAGTCCTGTAAGGCTTATGCTGGCATTTTTATGGGCCACCCCAGCTGTAGCAGTTGCGGGTACAGTTTAGATGAATAGAGCTACCTCATGGACAAAGAAAGTGAGCTCATTTGGCTTGACAGGGACTATGCTGCCCTTCTYGAAACTGACCAATGAAAATATCTTGCCTTAAAGTGGATTCATTTTCCTGTTTGCTGAATGCTAAAGCTGCCAGCCCTGATGGCAGAGTTTTCAGGTTTTTGGGTTGGGACTTTGCTGCTGTCTAATTGATCTTCAGCTGTTCTGCTGCATTACCCAGAAGTCAGAAGTGATCATGCTGCACATATTTGCACATGTATGGACATAAAAGTTGGTCCTAGGTGTGCAAAATAATAAACGATCGTTAAGCGAGAAAGAAGAAATAAATTGTTTAACTTTTTAAAATTTTTATTAGTATTTTAACTTCAGTGCTGAAATCTTAAATACAATGTTAGTGTTATACAAATAAATTCAAAACTAAGAACAGATCATCTCTAGGCTGTTTCTAATATTGTTGATGCATTATAATTACTACAGCGGATTAAATTTATGCCTAAGAGAAACAGATTTCAGCAAATGAGTTTTAAATGCTAGTGTGACTTAGTTGAGGGCTATGGAGAAACACACATGCAGAAGCAGYTCCTGCTGACAGAGTCCTCTCATGTATAAATTTTCTTTTATTCCTATGTGGTACAACTGGAAACGTATTTTATTTCCCACTGATTTCAGAAAAGGCCTCATCCATCTTAAATTAAAAAAAATACCAACCACTCCCCCCCGACTAATAAATGAGCATATTGATTTTAAACAGCACTAAAAAGCAAACAACAATCATATTAATTTTTGCGAAGGCTTTGATTCACTTCCTTGATAACAGACAGTAGTTTAGACAAATCAAGCCTGTGTATCTTCAAGTTTTTCCCTGTGTCTGTCCAAAGTGTAGACCATCAGAGCSTGTTTGTGCAGCTTCTCTGTTTGTACCTCACCTAGAGAATGGTTGGRACTTTGGCATGGAAGTACAGAGCTTCCTTTGCACTGTCTTAACTTCTGCGATTTTACTCTCTCGCTTTCTCTCTTTTCTCTGTTTCTTTCCTGATTTGGCTGCTTAGGGACAGACAGGTAATGGAGAAGAAATTGAAAGGGAAAATACAGGGAAAATGTAAATGAAAAGAAGTTATTATAACTGTTATAATGAAGTGCCTTTCATTTAAATATAAGAATGTAACGCTGAAATGAACTTGTGATCCTGAAATGCATTTTTAATGAGTTTCCTTTTTATTTTGCTGCTTCAGTGGCATATTTTAAAGACCCTTTGAAAAAAGCCACATTAAAAACCCCACCAAATGCCACAACATGCAAAATTGGATATTGGTTTATTCCAAAACTGCTGATCAGGAAGAGTGGCTCTTCAACACAAAATGTTGCAGTCACTTTATTTAAATGAGTTTGAATTTGCATTGTGATGTGCCATTCTGATTTAGAAAAAAAAAATTAGATTTTCAGATCAAATTGACCCAGCCAGTGAAGCATTAAGAAACTGGCAGGTTTAGTCTGAAAGCCTCATGTTATATCAAACCTGCAGCCGGTGGAAGTCACAGAGCAGCAGTGAGAAAACAACTTTCTCCCTGAAATCTTTCTCTTGTTACCGCGTAAGATTTTTTTGTTCTCACATATTTTCTCCTTCTCCCCATAGGAGAACGCCCTTTCCAGTGCAATCAGTGCGGAGCCTCCTTCACACAGAAGGGCAACCTTCTGCGCCACATAAAGCTGCACTCAGGTGAAAAGCCCTTCAAGTGTCACCTGTGTAACTACGCTTGCCGCCGCAGGGATGCCCTCACGGGACACCTGAGGACTCACTCAGGTAAGTGAAGGTTTGGGAATAACCAGGGCTGCTCATCACTGCACCCGTTCAGGAGATGGGGGTGGCCACCAAGCCTGAGAGCTCTTCTCACCCTGTGGAGCTGAGCAGTCCCATCTTGGGGTTAACCAAGCTGTGAGCTGGCCACAGTGTGTTAGCAGCAAAGAAATGACTAAACACATTTCACACTCATGACCCTTCACTAGAAGAACTGGGTTTTTTCCCCATACTTCTTGTCTGATTCAAAGTTTCTGTATTAGGGTTTCATCTTACTAGCCTCATGTGAGTAATCCATTTCATGGAAGTACGAACATGAGTTAAAGCTGGTGAATGTTTTAGGGTTAGAGATCATATAAAGTTGAAACACAGTCTGGTAGTCATCCTCAGCCTAAGGACTGAGCACTRCCTCCAGCATTTAGCAGCAGTTATTTGTTGCACCTTGTTATTACAAGTACTTTGAAAGAGAGAGTGGGGAGAAGGGAGAGGGTGGGAGAAAGAAAGATAATAGTCTTCCACAAAAGAGGACTCTGATGGAGTTTTTCAGTGTCTGTCTCAACAGTAATATGGAGATATGAATAAATATTTTTGAATAGCTGCACTTTCCCATTACCATGAACCTCTCATTGTTTGACAGAAGCCATAGTCACATGCCTTCTGTGAAGTAAAACCAATTTAGCACATTTAAAGTGCCTTTAAAAGCAGAGTGCCATCTCATCTAGTTTCCCAAGCTAAGCTGCAAATGCAAATTGCTATTTGGATGGGAGACCTCCAATGCACATTGCTGGAATTGACACTGGTAACATTACATGTGAAATTTGGCTTTAGGTTCTGGGTGGCAGAAGGGGAGCTCTCCAAGTGATCTTTTTGTGCTGCATGAAACTAGGGAAATTCTTCTCTAGCACAYACATTGAGTAATAAGATCCTCAGTGTTGATCCCAGATTTCCAAAATAATTTCCACTTCTCCTGTTTGTTCCMGGTCTGATTGAGGAAAACATGTATTTTAAATAGTATTTTACCTCCTTSTCCTTTGCTGTTATTGATTTTCATGGATGCAAAATTTGAAACATAGTTTTTCATATATATATGAAATTGCACCTAGACACTCTTGGCAAACTCTGAGGATTCCATAGTTAAAGAGACAGTGCCTAAACTATGGAGAATTAGTTCCTGCAATTGGCAAATTGACACCAATATATTATAAAACAATTTGGATGTCTGTATCTGATTTTCACCTAAGAATTTGTAAATAAAATTCAAAAGCTAATCTGTGTGACCATTTAAAATTGTGAAATCACATATAAAGTGACAAGTCTTGTCATGTTAAGACAGAAAAGTCAAGTCCAGAAGTACACAAAAGAGTATTGTTGGTGCAAAATTCCTAGAACTAGCTAGATCTGGATTGGTGTAATACAGAAAAGAAATTGTCATGCCATTTCTCTTGAATTTCCAGAAGCAGAAAACTTGCAAAATCTAAGATTGTCTTWAAAGGGTTGGGCTGGTTCTGTTTACACCAGAACTGACATCCAACCGTGGGCAAGTCTCTACCTACACCACCAGTTCACCCACTGGCAGTCTCTGTGGGACTGGGCATTAAAGCAGTTGCTCTCAGACCTTTGAAGGTGTCTCAGTTTCTAACTTGTGTAGATGCCRTTTTTAAAGATTTAATGTCACAGTCTTTGTCTGACATGAATCATCTAAAATCAGCTTGCAGCACCCACAGCATTGGCCTTTTGATTTCTAGATACACAACTAGTTTTCCATTAGTTTTGTTTTCATTTAGATTTGTTTTAAATTGACAAAATCTTTCTTCAGTTCACCACAGCATGGCTTTATTTTTGACGTGTGCTTTTTTCTCTTGTCCTTACCATTGTTAATATGCTGTTGAATGCCTCGTCTGAATCTCACAATGAATTGTGTCCTCTCCAGTTGGCAAACCCCATAAGTGTGGATACTGTGGTCGCAGTTATAAGCAGCGGAGCTCTTTGGAAGAACATAAAGAACGCTGCCATAACTACCTGCAAACCATGAATCTCTCAAGCAGCATCTATCCAGGTAATAAAAGTGTCCATTTGGGGAATAACGCTGTCCTGTCACAAATGCAGAAAAAGGAGTGCAAAAGGATCAGTAGTACCATTTGTGGCAACTTTTGCRTTGGGCAGGCACACACATCCCCTGTATGTATGATATTTGGTCTGGATTTATTCTTGATTTGATAAATATTTGGCTGTTGTCTCACTTTGTTTAGCTCCATTAAAAAGCCAAAGTACAATTCAAACATGTAGCAAAACACTTGCAAGACCTGGAAAACATCAGTTTGTCATCTCAAGACAGTATGACTACATCACCTCGCCACCTTTGCACAGAGGCCTGTAGTGCAATACTCTTGTGGATGTATTTTTAATAAAGACTTAATACCAGTGTTCACGGTAGGGCTGCAGAATCTTCTGCACTGCACATCTCCTTCCATTCCCAGGCATGGCKTAAAGGTCTTACTTGACCACTGGGACCAACTCATCTAACAAGGATGAGGTATCTGGCTTTGATCTCCCTCTTCTGAGCAAAAGGATATGAAGCCAGAGGCATTTAATTCAGGCAGTTTGACTTGAGACAGTCCAGAAAAGCTAATAATTTTTTGACAGCCTTCTTCCCAAGCTTACCTTTAAAAGAAAACTGGGGGGAGGTGAGGACCTGTGTTGAGACTAGTATTATGATGAAGGTAAAGTCCGTTTCTTGGAGAATATTAAAAAAACCCATGTCTAGAAATAGAGCAAGCAGATATTGGGACTTGGATTATATTTTTTAACAAAGATCCTAAAGATCTGTATGGCATTGATCCCAGTAATTAGCCATACAAATTCCTCTTGCATRTGCAGTTTTAGATAGAGAAGATCCAACTTCTGTGGTGGAGTTAAAGCCCATCCAGTAAGTTCCATTTCCTGCATACCTTTTTAATCCTGTCAATGTATGTTATTTGGTTTGTCAAATGACAAAAATGGAAGGTTCCTCTCTGCCCTATTTGCAGTGATGCCTCATTTAATATTTTATATCTGTACAGAACCTGAATATGTTTTTACATGCTATCAGATAATGTAAAGTATATGCACATAATGATAGCAGTGAATACAGCTGAGGTGCTTCTGGCAGACAGCATGTTAGAGCAGCGCCCCTTCTAATTTTATTGAGGGGGCTGGAGAATATGTAAATAGAAGACCTCGATATAATAATATACAGTAGGCAGCAATACTTACTCCTCAAAGAGGTGACAGGATTTAGAAGCAAATATTGTTTTTTGGGACTTCAGTCTTCAGTGTCTGGCACAKGGATTTGAATGCCTGCACACAGAACATAAAAATCCGTGTGAATGAGTAGCTGAACTACTACTAAAGTTTTAGCAAGATGAAACTGATGTCAGGAATCATAAACTTAAATAAGAAATGAAACAGTTTTAGAGACTGACCTTTGTTATATCAAATCCCGACAAGAGAGCTTGCACTAGCTTACAACTAAATAGCTCAGTGGGATGAAAACTTGAGGAATTAATTATTGCTTTGAAAGAATCGCTTCTTTCATGTATATACTGAAAGTATCATGTAAATCYATATTTGATATAATAGGACTGCTTTTGCAAATTAGAAAAAAAATTAAAATATTAACTTAAAGGTTTAGACCTTGTGTTCAGCCAAAGACTTCACTCTTACAGAAATACAGTCCTCAGTTAATAAATCAATTCTTTACATTTCTGAAAGATGAAACTTTCCTGCATTTCCCCTAGTATTTTCCATGATGAAAATGTAGAAAAAACAGCTGAGAATGAATGGATGTCCTGTGAATTTTACTGTATTCTATGTTATACCTAGAAAAGCAAGTAGCTATATTACCACTGTTCTTATACTATTTCAAGGTGTGATGTGGGTGTTAGAGCCATTATTCAGACTTTTTCCCCCAGATTCAAAAGAGTTGGTACAAAAATCTGCTAGAACATCTGATTTGACATTCTGCCACAGCAGGATTGCTTTTTACAGCATTTTTAAAATACTTGTTGCAGTATACATAGAAAAAATGTCAGTTGAAAGGTCCTAAACTGGTGGAAGCTTTCCATCAGCTTGCAAATCTAACAAATATAATTGAGAAAGACCTTAAATAAGGGAAAGATGGAGCAAAAAGGAGTAAGAAGAGGAACAAGAGATTGTATTTGTATTTTAACTTTTGTTTTCTATCTTTAAGAGAAAGAAATATAACACAAGATTGGAACCTGATGAATTTAATTGGAAAATTCTTATTTTATAGGACTAGAATCTCACATGTGAAGTTCTCTTAGAGATATTATCCAGAGTTTTGCATTTGAGTTGAGTGGAAGTGTGCTGAAGTCTTACCAGGCTTATATAAAACAACAGGAGTAGTAGTTCATGAAGTTTTAAAAGGGTCAGTTACAGTTCTTCAGTAGCTGGAAATTTTCATTTGAAAAGATGAAATTATTTTTTTTTCAGTTCACAGACACTGAATTACAGAGAAATAGTTTTAGCAAATTTCAGAGGGTTTCAGTTGCAAGTGCTGGAGATTAGTACGTAATTCAATTTGCCCTCTTATTAATAACAGTTTTAGAAGTTTGAAAGTTTGACTGTTGAATACATGACTCATCCTCTCTTGAACTGATTAGAAATGGAATGTTATTATATCCTAAACAGATATTTCTTGATCATTTCAACTTTTGACTAAAAATTCAGTCTTTTGTTTCCCTGTTGAAAGTCTGCTTTAAAACATTCTCTGTAAGTCTCTTTCTGAGGTGGTACCTGGAAGCCTTGGCCAGCACAAGATGCTGGTTGTGCTTGTTCAAGGATGACCACATACCATCAACACCCTTTACTCTTCTGCAACTTCGTGACCAAATTCTTTTCATTTCTTCCACTGGTCACAATCATTGGTTTCTCATGATATAATTCCATGAAATTCCCTGTCACTGGCATTGGCATTGGCATTGGCACTGGCATTGGCATTGGCACTATCACTGTCACTGCAGTATGTGCTGCTGCAGCAGGGACTCAAGAACCAGTTGTGTAGTCCTCAGTTTGGTATTGCAGGGTGCTCTTGTCTGGGACACTTCACCTGCTCTGCACAGTTATCCACCAGACCTGATTTCATATATTTCAGGAACAATGACATTTTCACAATCATCCTTTCATGGCTGTGGTGTATTGTCAGAATAACATTGCATTGGAATGGTGTGTTCTTAGCTATTGAGAAACACCCAGGTACCAGAGTCATGGGTTCTGTGAACTGTAAATCCAGTAATAAAACAAATTCTAAGCAGGCACAGAAGGCAAAATGTAACAGAGTGGGCCACCCGATTGAAACAGCTCAAAGAATCGAAGTATGAAAATCTTTTGGTTCTTCCTTTAATAGCAACTCAGAAGTTCAGGAAAAATGTCCATATCTTAGTATAAGGGAAAAGTAAAAGTAACACCTTTTTCTCCCTTTGCAAAGAAACAAACAAACAAAAAAACCAAACCCCACAAAGAAACAAACCCCAAACAAAACAAAAAAACCCACCAACAAAACAGTTGTGCTGTCATCTCAGTGCATTCATCTTCCTGTTAGATGCTGGAAGTCAGAAATACCTTTCCATACATTTTTCATAGTCATTGTTTTGACAGTGCATTTTCATACATCCCTTTTTTTTCTGCAGGACAGTACTGAAGTAAAATATACTGAAAATGAAATAGTCTCCTTTTCCTAGAGCCTCAGAGTTAACTCCTAATTCTACAGAGTCTCAGCAGCAGCAGGAGGTTGGGAAACAGGTTTGAGTATTGAAAATCAGTGTTCCACTGTAGGTGTGATTTTATCAATTTAAATTGTTATTTAAGTCTAAAATCACATCAACAAAGTATTGAAATATTTTCTAGGGGATAAAAGGGGCTGGAGACAAGTTGGTGTAGCTTGCAAATACATCTTCTACTGCCGGAGTTGAGAAGTTTATCCATTTTTCCTGCTGAGGAAACAATAATCAAACATGGGGGTTTCACTGTGAGAGGTGCAGAGAGACGTTGAGGGGTGTCAGTGGGAGGGTGGAAAGATGAACTATACTGTATCCAGAATAAGGTTAGGACCTCATTTATTCACAGAAATGCGGAGCAGCTGTAGAACAAGGGCAGAGTGATTATGTGACATACAGGCAGAAACCTTGCACTTGCTATCTCATTTTTGTGTCCTAAATGAGGAAAACATGAACATGTACATAGAATAATCAGCTTGAGGGACTTTGTTACCAAGAGTCAGAATCATCCTGTGTCTCATATGCTGAGCTCCTTCTTCCAGCTGCTTGGGAGCTAAAAGACATTAAGTGACAAACAATAACCTAAGACAACAGTTCCATTAAAATGGAACATGCCTAACCCTTCTGATGTCATTTGATTTCAGTCATAAAAGACGAAAGTAACCAGAGTGAAATGGCTGAAGACCTGTGCAAGATAGGGTCAGAAAGAGCCCTCGTGCTGGATAGACTAGCAAGTAACGTCGCCAAACGTAAGAGCTCTATGCCTCAGAAATTTGTTGGTAAGAGTTAAACGTTTGCTGTCTCCTAAAAAATGAAACAAAACAACCCCCCCTAAAAAAATCACAGGATTTTTACTTTTGCTTTATAATTTTACTTGTTTTGCTAAATTAGCAATATGTATCTCTGTAGCAGCAGATACAGAAATATGTTGGGGGAAAAAAAACAACTGAACGTCTCCAGCATAAATTTCTGCATGTTTCATTTTCCACATCTGGAGATCAATTTTAAGTCTTTCTCCTGACTTTTTAAAAGCTTATGGATCAGGTCATTACAAGATCTGAACAGGCTCTTGAAGTTGCCTTAAGAACCTGAAGAAGGGAATAGAAGTTTCCTATTGGGATAGCATTTGACCACACTTTCAGTTCAGTTATTTTATTGAATTCTGCAACGACATTCAGATCTGGGCATACTGGTGTTTCTGAAAGCATTTGTGAATAGCTGAGCATAGACTGGGTAATATTCTTCACCCTTTGATAAAATCTGTATATTTTTACAGCTCAAATTGATATGTCTGAGAACAATACCTATGTGAAAGGATCTTTGGGTACATTCTACGATGCAAAAACTTCATGCCCATTTTCACCTAGTAGTTCTTGTCTTAACAATGAAAAATTTGACGTTATGAAGGCTACACATACACATACACATACACATACACTACACATACACATACACTGACATATGAAGGCTACAAAAATGAAGGCTACACATACTGTTCTGTTCAGTAAACCCGTGCCTAGTAGGGATTACACCAGTTTACAAAAATGAAGGCTATGCATGTTGTTCTGTTCAGTAAACCTGTGCCTAGTAGGGATTACAACAGTTTTGTGAGACCCACAGACAATATTTTGTCAGCTATGTAGGGTTAGTCTTCAATAAATAAAAAACCAGGAGATCAAAGGATAGCATATACTAGTTAGCGTGTCTAGTTAGATTTTTTTTTTAATTCTCTGTACATTCTTTTAGAACATTATTTTATAGGAGACAATCAGATAAAACTAAAGTCTTTGAAATAAAATACACATTAAGAAGGTCTTCAGTCAAAAGTTAAGGCAAAAAAAAGGACCAATTCATGGGACAAAAAATGCAAATATACTTTCTTCAACAAGGGCACAAGGGTGAAAGGAAAATTAGTATTTCCTAGACAAGGAAAGAGGAGTTTCAGCTACATCAGGAGGTGCAACAAAAGGTTTCAAGTTAAATTCCAYGGGTTTTTTTAAGTCCAAAGACAAAAATGCCATGAGGCAGCCAAGGATAAGAAATGCTTATGCTTATAAAAGGGCAAAAGTTGTAGTAGAGGTAGTTACCAAAAATACATCAACTATATGAGGCCAACCGGATTAGTTTAGACACTCTATTAACTGATTGCATTAGGCAAGATACTAATTCTGTGAAAGTTCCAGGGAGAGTAGAAGTGCTGAAATTTAAGAGGTACTATATGTAGTATGCAAGTATACTATATGCAATGTATCATATGCATATATGTAATGCATACACACTATGGGTGTAGACTGGCTATTTCATTCTCCTTTTCTCTGTTCACCCTGAGAAACAGTAAAGACAGCCAGTTTAACAATGAGTTTTAGGACAGCAGAGTTTCCTGTCAGTTAGTTATTCAGGGTGCAGTGTAGGAAGACAACCTACTGACAGCAGATATTTATGGAAATTTGCTAACCTTCAAAAGGATGAAGTTTTCTGACAAGAAAATGCCCCCAAATCCTTCCCTTTCCAATCCTCACCTGCTTCTTCATATAATAGGTACATTCCTGATTATGACAAGGTTGGGCTGGCTGGTCAGGACAGCTTTTGGTTAATAAAACATTTATTGCTCCTGTAGATTATCATGTCGTCCCAATCCCCCTGCTGAATTCCAAGGAGAAGGACCAAATGGCATCCTTCACATAAGGGAAGGACTGTCTTCTGCTTCGCTTGTTTTTCTCAAGACTAAATTCATAACCTTTCAAAAGTGAGATTGTTCACCAAATTCAGCCAGTTACTTGTAAAATTCTCTCTATATTCCAAACTGGAATAGTTCCCAGACCCAAAAGAACTGGGCCATCCAAACCAGGGAGTGAGAACTGCATGAAAGGTTGACATGTGGTTATCATGTTTAAAAGAACAGACAGCACAGCAAAGAGAGGGATTAAAAAATGCTGAGAAAAACGGTGCCCACATGCACTGAGTGCATTTTTACTGTTTAAGTGCCTGCTGCAGAATCCTGAGCAGTGCAAACCTTGAAGTGCATCAAACCATTAGCAGTTTAATTTACTTATGCTCTAGTAACCACAGAAATGAGCTATTATTTTTAATGAGTGCAAGTATTACTGCATTGCCCAGATATAGAAAAGGTACCTGCCTACCCTAACTTGTGTCTGTTTCAGACACTTTGCTTGGAAGCAAATTTTTCTTATGAACACTTGATCCTCTCAGCAGAACTACCAACTAGTTGTGCTACATAAAGCAAATACTACAAAGAAACAGATATTAAAATCATGCCTTCTGGATGCCCAAAATTTTGTGTATGAGAAGAGCAGTCCCACTTTTCAGTGCCCATGGAATATAAAAGATTTTTATCTCATTTTTAACTCCTTGAATAAAGTATGTACATTCATATTAGGAGAGTTTTTCTGTATTTAATTCAAGAGTCTTTCACAATGCCTATTTTGAATCTTAAGCATGAAACTCTGCCTGAAAAATATAGCATTAAAAAGGATAAATCTGGAACAAAAAAGAATGCACCCCAGTAAAGGGGTTCTCAAATTGACAGAATGTTTGGGAAAGAATACAAGAGGAACTGGAAGCTTTTGCAGCAGGGCTAGAAAGGCTAGAAGGTCTGTACCCTACATCCCCTATAGGAACTTACACAATGCTCAGGGTATTTCTTTCTCTGCTTGCAGGGCATGGACAAATTGGTATGAAACCATATCTTGTGGGAAATGTAGACAGCAGGACTTCCTACACTTTAGTCCCCATCATTGCATAGTGTCATGCTAGAAGGTTTCTGGGCTCTTCACTAACTTTGAATGGTCAATTTGAGTAGCAACTGGGTGGGGAATTGTTGATAAAATAACATGCAGATCTGCTGGTAAATTTTCCATGCTTCTGTTAGCATTTCTTTTGACAAATTAGGACTTTACAAGACCTACCAGCAAATTTCATGTTGATCAGGAAATGGTGACAGCACCTCATAGAGATGTTTGTGGCTTTCGGTGTTTCCCAAGATCTGCAGAGCTAGAAAATCCATCCAGACTATCAACAATGTGTTATTGGTAGGCCAAAGGAACCTGTGGAAATCCTTTACTTCATTTGCATACATTTATTAGGGGCCTGATAATAGCATTGGTGGTTTACGCTGTTAAAGAAGACTGCTCAAGTTCATAAAATCAGCATCTGTGCATTTAAATAGTTTTTTCCACTCCTAACTTTTGCCTGCTATGTTTTGCTTAATCCTATCTGCCTGGGAATTTGGGGGAAATTGTAGTGAAACTCAATGTTCAGTACTGGGGTATCCAGCTAAAGATACATTAGTGCAATCCGATTTAAAATAAAAGTTAAAGATTTAACCCTTACTTTTGGCATCCCATCAGAATCAAAGTTACCAGTAACAAGTAATCTTCTTCTCTGTAGGGCTTTCTACGTTGTAGGAAAAATATGCTCCAACTACAAATGCACTTAAATTTTTTCTGTGGTTCTTGGTTACTCCTGTACATGACAACTTTTTGACACAAAATGTTTAGGAACATGAGTAGCTTCTGGTAATGTGTCTAACACAGCTTATTTAAAAACAAGGTGTGGGGGAGTGGTGGCGATATGAAAAATAAAGTTTTGGTTGATTTTTCTCCAAAATGACACATAGACCACATTGCTGATGCGGGTTCTTCCTAACGAACTGAAGGGCTAAAACTAAAACTTACAATTTCGAGTCTAAGAATGTAATACTTTAGATAAAAATATTGATAATATGCTTCATGCTGTGAAGCATCAGGCCAGGCTCTCTATGACTGTGCAGGCACACTGGCTTCACTGACTACAAAGGCAGGGCCTCAGCTCTGCAGGAGGCAGATGAGGGACTCCAATTAGAAAGAAGAAGGATACAATGAAGCACTTTATCTGTAGCTCCCCTGAGCCCCCATATTATTATTTCCAGAATCTGTTTTCATCCATTTGCTTTTCCAAAGCCCTCAAATTGTTTTGCAGGCTAAAAAAGACCACTACTCCTTTGCTCTTCTGAGCAGCTGTATTAGAGAACTGTGAATACCTCAGGTGGATTTCAAAGGTGGATTTGGTCACCTCTCTTCTTCCCTGTTTTATTAATCCATGATGATCAGTTCCTTAATTATGTAGAAATCAGCCCTCTAACTCCTCACTGTTTTTCACTGCAGGGGACAAATGTTTGCCCGATCTTCCATACGATGCCACCGCCAACTATGAGAAGGAGAACGAACTCATGCAGACACACGTCATCGACCAGGCCATCAACAACGCCATCAGTTACCTGGGGGCAGAGTCCCTGCGTCCCCTTGTCCAGACACCGCCGGGGGGCTCTGAGGTGGTGCCCGTCATCAGCCCCATGTATCAGCTCCACAAACCCCTCGGGGACAGTCAGGTCCGCTCCAACCTCCCTCAGGACAGCGCAGTGGAAAACTTGTTGCTGCTTTCCAAAGCCAAATCTGTCTCCTCGGAACGAGATGTCTCTCCCAGCAACAGCTGCCAAGACTCAACAGATACAGAGAGCAATAATGAGGAGCGCAGTGGTTTGATCTACCTGACAAACCACATAGGTGCCCATGCAAGAAATGGCATCTCCATAAAAGAAGAAAACAGGCAATATGATGTCTTGAGAGCGGGTACTGACAATTCCCAGGATGCTTTCAAAGTGATCAGCAGCAATGGGGAGCAAGTCAAAGTTTACAAGTGTGAACACTGTCGAGTCCTTTTCTTGGATCATGTGATGTACACGATCCATATGGGCTGCCACGGGTTCCGCGATCCTTTTGAATGCAACATGTGTGGCTACCACAGCCAGGACAGGTATGAATTCTCTTCCCACATAACTCGAGGGGAGCACCGTTTCCACATGAGTTAAAACTCTGGCACAGATCGAGCCTCAACAGCTGTGTTACTGGAGCTGCACGAGCCATGACAGCAACAAAGCAAAAGTCAGCTGGACAGTAAAAGTAACGAGAATCAGAAGTTCAGCAATCTTCTCCCTCAAGAAAAGGGATTTCATTTTGGTAGCATGCCTTGCAACTCAGTTTTCTAAAATGAGTTTTTACTGAAAATGTTTGATCACCAAAAACCTTTAGTAATGTAAGTAGGAGCTTTTGTAGTCACATAGCTGAAAGCCCTTCCCTGAACTGATGCTTCTTGCAAGCCCTCCTTGCCAGAACTCTTAACCACGCGCAGGATGCTCCACACGACAAGGATACAACAGGCAGCAGTGGCCAGGCTTTCTCTCAACACCCTGAGCATAGGGCTCTTCTACCACATGTGTGGGTTTTGACTTCCTGGTATTATTTGACTCTTTCGGGAAGATTGAAATCAACTGAAGATGGAGGCACCCATCTCAGATGACTTCACAGACAGCTGGGGTGGGACGGGACCCCCCTAGCCAGAAGGTTCTGAGGTGCTTTGGTGGTAAGAAGTAGAACATTTCCACCTGCAAGGGTGCTGCTGGTATTGACATCACAACATGCCTTGTTTGTGTCACTAGGCAGGCGAGCAGGAGTGCGACAGATAGAAGAAACACCCTTGTAATATACTCTGTGAAGTATGAATCGCATTTAATGTATAGGAAAAGGGTATTGTTGGCTCTTCTTTGAATAAATATTTTCTCTTCCTATCCAATAAACCCCCACTTTTTGTTAAGCAACCCCTCCTCTCTCTGCATAAACAAGTTACAATGTATTTAACTTTTCTTTCTTTTAAAGTTTTAGTTAATTAGAAAAGTATGATGTACAGTTGAGAAAAGCACTAGATAGATATATGTGTGGGGAAAGTCTCCTTATGCACATTTTTCATCTTTTAAAACTCTCTGGAAAATATCCAAATGTCCCTCTCTTACATATAAAAAAAAATCCCAGTTTGCTTGCACAGAAGATGTCCTCTTGTAGATTTCGTGGCTCTACTCGTAAGTGTTGCACTTGATTATTTTTAAAGCACTGAGATGAATTAAACCAGCCAGTCAAAATTTTCAGCCTTCTTTTTTCCTGGCATTTGCTATTTAATGAGGGACCAAGCCCCACAAAGGTGTTGAGAGCCTTCCCGTCCTATTCAACCAGTCATTTCACTACGTGCTTTGCATTACTTTTACTTCAGTGGAACTAATCTTCAGGTTAAATAAATGGTGGTTTTTGCAGAATGGAGACCAGAGTGCAGCAAAGTTCACCAAAAGCTTTCTCCATGGTGGGTTCTGCTGCAGATGCTGCAGCTTCAGTTAGAATCAAAACTTCTGTGACAAAGAGATTTTAAGCCCAAACACATCTGATATAAAAAACTTTTTTCTAAATCTTCTACTTAGCTTCCTCTTCCAAATATTTCATTTCTCTCCCTGAACACCCTCATACTTTAAGACTGGGCAAAAAAGAAATCTTTGCAGCTGCATAAAAATCTGTCATTGCTGCTGCAATACTTCCYGGGCAACATACATAAAAATAACCCATCTTATTAACTTAATGTATAAATATGTCCACTCTGCATAATAAATGGATATTTTGCAATAAACACAATCGAATAACCAACAAGACTAGCAGTCTTGTCAAACATTTACACATTTTCCATTCACAAGTGCAGGCAAGCACATATATTTACTATAAAACAGATTTGATGGGACCATGAACTGCTTGTAGCTAGGCCGGTTTGGCCTGGTACGTGTAGCTATATTTGATTTAATACACATACTATTACAGGCACACAGAGTTCCTTCTTCTGCTTTCACTTTTGCAGGTGTAAGTCAGGAGCAACAACACTGAAGCTGAGGAAAGATACTGATGAAACAATGAATTACAAATCTATGTTTATACAACCTCAAGCCTTGGCTGTTTGTGCCAGCTGTGAGGCACTTGCTTCACCGCACACGTGGGCACAGTGATGTTCTTGCACACAACGTGCAGGAGAGCCTGACAAGCCAGGAGCTTGGTCGCCAGGGGTGAATGCTGTGTATGCACAGACTGGTGCATATACCCACAGCAGGGAAAACACATCGCTAGGACATGTTATGCCCCAAAAAGGAGTAGCGTAAACTACAGACCCAAAGGCGATCCTCTCTACTGCCACATTATAACTCGGTTGCCTTAAGAGACTTTATTGATCCCCTCTACTCCCGCATTATAACCCAGCTGAGACTTTATTGCTTGTTACCTTCCAGCCCAAGAGGCCGCCAGAGGGGTGGGCACAAAGGAGTCACTGGCCACATTCATGCCCCAGCTATGGTCTTGTTATCAATGCCTGCTACACATTCAGCTGCAAGACTGACTGTACCTGGCAACGAGGTATTGCCAAATACCTTGTATGGGAATGATCTGAAGAGGATCTTCAAAGGGGGAGCTTACATCCATGAGTTTCCTTTAATTTTATTTTTTYTTAAATACAGTTGAAATGGATTCATTTTTCTTAGTTGGTTGGGATAGATTCAGTTGTTCTTAACCCTTTCCAATTTTGATTGATACCAAACAAAAGGGGACAAAGTAATTTCCCAGCCCTGCTGCAACATCCTCTGTGAGATGAGACGTTGAAACAATCTGCTTTTATTGCTCTTACACCTCTTTCCTGCTCTTCTTAGATTTAGGTCACCATATACCACATGCTATAATTTTTTCAATGCTTCGTTTTAAGACACTCCCAGCTATAAAGAAAGGGGAGGGGACAGAAGCTCACTCAGGTGGTTTTGTTTCTTTGCTTTTACCAAAAACCAACACAAATAAAGCAACATTCATGAACTGTGTAAACAAGCACAGCTCCAGTAGAGTTCGAGACTGCCTCAAACACAGCTTTGAAATGTGATTTATGATTCCTGGGTAGGTTTGCTACCTTTGCAACATCTCTGTGCACACATGCACGTGTCTGAGTCCCTGTGTCTCTTCTCTTGTCGATATGCACATGCCCTGTCTGTGGCTTTGTGTATCATAAATATTTTATATACATATGTACGTGTATATATATCTAAAATGGTTTGTATGACATGATGATGCACTGTCAGTCACAGTGGGTTTGTTTCCTGGCTCTGGAGTTTTCTTATTTATACTGAAACAGAATATGTTGATGTTGTATATTAAACAGTACAGTAGTATAAGTAAGTATATAAGGCACAGTGTATCGGGCATAGTCTAAAGGTGGGAGCAAATGGCATTCTCTGTTCACAAAAGGGCTTTTTTAGGTTTGCTCTTTTCCAGTGTTTTTTTTCTCTGTTGCACAAAATCATCTTCAATTTATTTAGAAACAAGTGGTTCAGTAATTTTATTTATGAACATATGCAAGGATGGCATGAAAATAGGATGTTGTGTCTGTGTACATTGAAACAAACTGTGCCCTCAGAAAAGAAGTTTAGTGTAACCTCCCTTTTTCTCTTTTTCTGCTATGGTGCAATACCCTGATATGGCTTAGTTGACCTTTAAAAGGAGTAAATATGTGAGTGGTTTTAAGTTTATATATGTTTTTAAAAAGTAAAAAAATAACTGCTTCCCAGTCCTTGCCCAGGCACTGCCTTTTCTAATAGAAAAGTTGTATTTACACCTTTTTTTTTTTTTGCTGTGGTTTTATATTGTAACTTCATTTTTCTTTGAGAATATTGTATTTAAAAAAAGCAAATTTCATAAAAATTGGAAATGTTATTAAATTATGTCTGCAAAGTGAGACGTATCTTTTGAGACAAAAGAACACGGTAAAACACCCAAGCCCCAGAATATTTTTGTCACTCTCCTCGTGGGTGAAGAAGTCATTGGAGGCGCTGTGTCTGTGGGGCGGTGACTGTGTGTGTGGGGGACACAGAGTAAGGGGAGGGGCGGGCAGACAGAGCGCCACGGAGAGCCCATCCATGCTGTCTCTGGACCCTGGGGAGTCCATCCGTGCCGCCCTCACAACCCATCCTCGGTGGCTAAAAGCAGCCGGGCTGTGTCACCACCCCGTGCTCACCCCCTGCGTGAGGCAGCCTTGCTCAGCCGGCTCCAGAGACGATCGAGTCCCGAACTATCCACCTGCTATCCAGAGTGTCCCTGCCCGTCAAACTCCCCCAGCTCCTGCGAGCAGCTGCCTTTGAGGAGTGCTTCGCCCCCCAGCCCTCTCCTCGCACCCTTCCCTCCCACCAGCCAGACGGAGTCATTACAGAACACAATTACTTCTGCATGTAGAGTCATGGTAATTCAAAATAAAACACAGAGAAATTATTTCTACTATTTGCCATAACAAAGGTGATTTCTCTGCGGGTGTCCCTTCAGATTCTAGCACAGTAAATTTCACATCACATATTTAATGCAAACAAGAATCAGTGTTTTGCTTATAAAAGGCACCATCTATAAAGTTTTAGAAATATTTCCATTTGTAAAACGATATTATTATGAACAAAATGAGATTTAAAAACAACAAAACAAAACAAAAAACCCACCACCCTAAAACAAACCCTAGTGGTATTGCAATTAATTCTTTTAGAGGTTCCCAAAATCTAAATTTTCCTTAAGTTCCTTAAGTTTTTGTGATATGGTTTCATGATAAACTGTGACTAGTTCTCTATAAGAAGGGACTAACATCCTAATTCCTTTGTTCCCCACCATAGCTAGTTCTCAGTAAATGAAACAAACTACAAATTTCTGTTTTAGCTGTTCTGTTCAGAAAAAAAAAAAAAAATCTGTTTAATAATAATAATAATAATAATAAATAATAATAACAAAAAAAGACCAAATGCAATTATCTCAATCAGTGTTATTAAATCCTTGAGCTAAAATAGAGACATCCACAGATTTAAATGCAAGTTTGTGTACCTAAAAATCTATTCTGGGTATCTTATCTGTTACATTTCAAAGACTTCCTTTAAATCTTCATATTTATATTTTTCCTTCTCCAATAGCTTGATTAAATTACATCAAAAATTGTGGCAGGTACCAAGATGCAAATTGTTATACAGATAAAACCTACAACTACCAGGGGTGAATATTTTCAGCCTTGAGTACCCAGACAGGCTTCCCAATCCATACATAAGCATCTAAACATCAAAACAGCATTAACCTGTGCTCAACAAACAATGCTTTTGAAATCAAGAAATACACTAAAAGACACATGATTCTTTTAGTAGATACCAAATTGAGAACTCAGAGCCAGACTTGGAGCACACAGATCTGATAATGTAACAATTTCCTGATTTTTTGATATGTGTGTGTGGGTTTGAGAATCACTCAGCATCTTACCTGGGGAAAAGGGGTTAGAAATGCTCCTGACTTTGCCAATACACTGAGGATATTGCACTGCTTTTGTCAACTTGTGGGATGGTCAAAAATAAAGGAAAACCTTACACTGAAAGCTTCAAGTTTCAGCAGCAGCACTGACAACTTGAAAACTGAAAACGTGGCAACTGTGAAAACAAAATAGTTGACTTCTGAACAAACTGTTCATGCCTGTCTTGTGGGTCAGAGCTCCAGGGCATCCTTCCCTGCTATGGGCCAGCCAGGCTGTGTCCACCAGCATGAAACACAGGCAGCTTCTTGTCTGGAAGGAAAATAGCACATGAGAACAAATTCTGGTCCAAATGCATCAGAAAGACAAAAATTCGTCAGACCTGGCCTGTGGAAGGCAACAGAAGTTTTAATCTTACCAGAATATCCATGGATATTATCCCAATTTCTAAAATTTAATTTTGGATGCATCTTTATTTTGGYCACACAGACTTTGACTTTTCAGGGCTGCTGAATTGAAGTCACTGGCAGTGGCAGACGTGCAGCATTTCTGAAATCCTGCTGTAATGGCCAGAAGACGGGTGTGCAGAAAATAGAAAGGACAAAAATTTGCAAATTTCACTGAAAATGGGGTAGATGGAGGTGAGGAATCCAAAGCCAGGCTTCAGATGGCAGGACTTCATCACATTTAAACAAAAAAAGGCTGCAGTGAGCATGACTGAAACCCTGCTCTTGCCAAATGAATGCTGCTCTGTTAACTGCAGTGAGATTTCTGCTGCATTTAACATTACAACTTTTTTTTCCTTTTCACATAGAGAAAGGTCTCACCGCTTTAAAGCCCATCCCAGGACATGGAACAATTCCCGGTTTTATCTGTCCTGACCACACGTATGAAACATGCGAATGATAGAGGGCAGCTGCTGCTGTTCCTGCCGCTGGTGGCGGCTGCAAATCACACAAACCAACGCCTTCCTGTCCCTTGGGAGAGAAGTGAAGGTTCTGGTTTACGAGCAGTTAGAGAAGAAAAAAGAAAAAAAAAAAGAAAAGTAGAAAAAAAATCTACACCTTGCAGCAGACAGTGAGCCTGGGGCTGGTGGGGGTGAGGAAGTTAATCAGCCCCGAGCAGGCTGTTCGGGATGAGGCCAAGCAGATGGCTCGTCTCCGAAACGGCAAAACGGGAAGCAGATGTGGCCACTGCTTCTCCCCATGCATAACTGGGAACCAGCCGGTTGGTGAGGAACTTTGCATAACAAGGATAATTTGGTATCAAAACTGTCCCTAGAAGTGATCTGAATGGATCTGGGCACAGTTGACAGTTTTCACTTCTTGTTTCCCACTCAATGTTCAACCAGATTAAATTTCAAATGTGACCCTGCTTGCCTGGGGTTGCTCTCAGCTCTCTTCCAGGGAAACCTSTGATAGGACTCTTCAGGTCTCTACTGAAGATTTGGGGGCCAAAACCCTGATCTCTGTTCAGACAGTTCACATTTTACTGACCCATTTCACCATGCTCTGATTTTTCAATTTAAAGTCCATAAACTTTTGAATGAGCAGTACAACTGAGCTGGAGCTGATATTCTGTATTTGCATGCACCAAAACTCATAGAGCCTGGATATGGGAATGCCACAAGCCTGGGCTAACGTCCCCTGTAAGCTCCTTACCATAAAGAACAGGGCCAGAGGAGAGCAGCATCCCTCCCCAAGGAGAGATCATCTGCCTGGGGGAGCAGGGATAGGAGCCTCTGGCTGCAAAGCCCCACCAACCCATCAGAGCCTTTGCTCCTGCCAGCCCTGCCTGCACTTTACCAAAATAACTGGGAAAATAACATGAGTATTCAGGGGGCAGTTTAACACATAGATGGGATATACTTCAAGTAAAAGAGGGGTTTCTCTTTTTCTATTCCTCCCTATTTTGTTTCAAAGGACATAGAAATGTCAATTTGACTACAGCTTTTACTTTATAGTGTCACTGTTGCATTGACTAGGCTTAAATAAACTACTGCCTTAATACGTCATATAAATCAAAAGAGAGATCCAYAGAGCTCTTTAAATTAAGCAAGGTTCAAATCTGGATTCCAGGTTTGTTTCACTGATAGTTGCAGTGTAAAAAAAAATGCACCTTTATCATCTTACAGAGATTCCCATGTGCAGCCATGGGAGAGAACAGAGACTCACTTTCCACTGTGTTGAAGAAAAAGAGGGTGTAAATACTTGCTGCAAATATATTTGTGAGCAGCAACCAAAGCCCTTTTACATGGATTTTACTTTTTCAGCACAGCACATACGCAATTTACCTCCCCAAGTCCAGCTCTGAAACATTCACAAACTCTTTATTTTTGCCTTGCATCCAGTCACTTGGTTCTAGGCTAATAATACAGATAGTGTTTTATTTGCATAGTCTACCAAATGCACACGGGAATTGTGCTGAACACTCACATGTGTGTAGGGGCTTTTTGGACTCATTAAGTATTGGTACAAACTAGAATGATTACTTCTGCTTTGGAAACATCTGTCCCTCCATCTCTTTGTAAACGAGGCTGAGACACAAACCACTCTTATAAGGTCTAACACTGATATTATGATAGTACCTGGCAAGAGAATTTATTCTGCAGGAACCAGGGTAAAGCTGAACAAGTGAAAATACTCAAGCTGAGGAACACCCAGTGCCAACAGACCCTGCAGTTCGTGCACATCCAGCAGGCGCCTCTCCCTGAGTCACAACTCCATAGCCTTTAACTGGCCTTGAAACAAAGGTGGGATCCCAATCAGCAGAAGGAGTAAAGTTACACAGGAAGAAAAGCTAGAGAGGTTTCAGGAAAACAACGAAATTCATGTGTTAATAGAATGAGTCATCTAAAACTAAGCATTTTCATCAGAATTCCAAATCCTAGGCCAGGAGAAGGAGACTACAGGCATCTGCCTGAGTTTCATTAACTAGTTCTTGATAGCTTAACCATTGGTCATTGAAGGTAGGAGCAAATGTACCAGAAGTGATAGGCAGACCAGAAGGGAAATGAAGGGTGGCAGAAGACTGGGTGGAAAAATTAACACATCAAACTCAGCAGTGAAGAAATTACCCTCTACCATAAGGGTTATTACCACAGAATTAAGAAAAGCCAAACTCACTGAATTTCAGGGGAATAAAAAATATTCTAGCTTTCTTAATAGCTACATGCCTATTATAGTGCCTATTATACTATGGCAGAGTTGTCCTCTTCTCTTGATTATCCTTAAACCTGAAATCAATTTGTGAACTAAAACTATTCTTTTATTTGGATCTTAATGACAACTCCCAACCCCTCCACCCCTGCCAAATCCAGACAGCCAACGCAGGTGTTCCCACCATACAGTCACGCTTCCTTTTTTTATTCAATACCTGCTGAAGCAGAGAATCACAGACTGTAATTCCTTTTCAACAATTCCTTTCATGCTGTCATTAATTTTGTTTTTAAATTGTCTTTTCTTACTATCCCATTCTCTGGAGATACACAGCTCTGGAGAATGTCCATTTTTGTTTCAAATACAGCAGGTGTGTAGCTCTGTTGACTTGGGGATGTGTGGAGGGATGTGTCTGTGTGTGTAAGATTACAAGTGGAAATTACTTTGAACCAAGAAGTGATATAATTTCTTCCTGTTGTCTTTAAGTTTATTCTATAGTTTCCAAAATTCAAGGTACATTTTCTGAAAAGCTGGTAAACAGCAGCACTGCTGTCAAACAATTACATCCTTCACCTCCCTGAAAGAGAAATTGAAGCACAAAAAAAGCCCTGAATTCCTTATGCAAGCTCGTGCAATAAGTTTGTGACAAAATCAGGACTGGGAGCCAGGTGTTCTAACACTTGTTTATCCTCCAGCCACCAACTGGCTTCGTCTTTGGTGGACAGTAAACTCAGGAACCCTCATTTGCAGACCCTTGCACTGACACCTGAGAATTGAGAAAAGGCCACAGGACTAAGGATTCAGGCTTCAGATTACATCAAAGTGGGTGGGGTGTGTGTGTGGGTGTGTGGGTGTGTGTGTGTGTGTGTGTGTACATGTATTATATGTGATTATATGTGTATATACTATATGTTATGTATAGTATATACTAAAATATAGATATATAAATTTTAAACCAAGAGCTGCCAATTTTCCTTCCGCTTCTTTGTTAATGAAACCATCTTAACATGCTTAAATTTACAGAATATTTTGATCAAACATACCAAGATACATAATCTGTTCCATGATTAGCTGTTGAAGCTAGACAGCTTTTGCCTTGCAAATGTCTTTAAATGATGCACAGAGAAAAAAGAAAACAATACTGGGAGAGGGGCTCTCTCTCTGCTGTGCAGCACTGTGGGCCCTCTCAGTTTTTCTATGGATACATAATGTTCTGCTCAAATATCTCTTATATGCTGACCAACCGATCTAACAAATTGGGATGCTTTTCTAAGCCTTCAAAAACACAGTGCAAGATCATTCTATCTGCCCTCCCAAATATATCAGGAAAAACAAAACAAAACAAAAACCAACAAAACCTCCATAAACCGAACAGGGCAATAGCAACGTGAAAATATTATGCTCCAAAAAAACCCCAGCCTATGATGGCTTTAGTTAGAGGCTCATTTGCAACAGAAAAGAGAAGGCTCGCCCAAACTTTGCACAAATATCAACGTGCAAAATAGAAACTTCAGATAAGCTGTGGAAAGAGGGTGGGATTTCCAGAAAATAGGGAAGAACTTGTTACACCCTCCTTGTCAAACTTTGCAGGATCACCACAGCTTTTCTGGAGAAACAGCGTGTGCCGAGGGGGAAAGCGAGGAGCTTTCCTTTTGGTTCTGCTTCTCCTATATAAACTGCTTGCCTAATTTCCTTTGCAATCAGAGAAATATTCAACTCAAACCCCATCATTTCCACATCTTACTCTGCTGTGTACTTTTGCTACTAAGTCTCTGGCTACTTCCATAATTTTATGAATATTGTAKCAGGACCTTACTTCTTCTCAAGCCCTCAGCTGCACTCATGTTAACCAAGTTAAAGCCTCCGGGGCAGTGGCAAGAGGAGGCTGGAGCCACTCAGCACCTCCCAGCAGAGCCTCTCCAAAAGGCATCAGGGCCAAGAGGGCCAAGTCCCTCCACTGTTTCACACCATGACAACACGGGAAGTTGCACAGCCCATCTTTCTCAGTGTTTTCTGGGGTTGTCCTTGGAGTTTTTCTCCAGACAAGCAGAAGAAATGCTTTGTCACAGGTGGGCAGCAGGGTCGGGCTTCCTAAGCTCCCCTATTGCTGCTGCCTCCTGACAGGACATCAGCCCTTCCCCAGGATAGGCACGCCCGGCACCATCAGCCTGGGACGTGTCCTGCTGGAGCTCATCAGCTCCACGAGCATCCAAGCAGCAGGAAGGGCAAGGGAGGGCACAGGAGGGAAGGCAGTAGGAGGGAAAGCAGTACCCCAGCCCTGGCACTGSCCAGCACAGAACCCCCTCAGGGACATTCATCTGCCTCTGATCCTAAACTGGCCCCTCGAGACACCCCCTTTCCTCAAGAGGGGAGCATTCAGCCCCACAGCACACCCTGACATGGCTGGCATGGGGTTAGAAAGGAAATACTTTGAAGAAACAAACACACAGAGGTTTGGCGGCAGCAGAGAGGGGGAAAGAAACTTACATGATATAAAAAACATATTTGGGGGGTGTTAAAATACAAAAAATAGTTGCTTCAGAAAATTGCACTTCTTGGCTTCTTTAGACTAGGCCTGCCTCTGCATCAGGAAAACACTTGGAGCAATGAAGGTAGGGGTAAAAAACACTGGCTTTTGCAGTTAGCTTTCTAAAAAGTTTTACGGCAGTGATAACGAAAAAAAAKTAATATAAATAATAGTAAAAATTCCACGTGCAGTCAGCACACAAAAAGTGGGCCTGGAAACAGCTACCGCAAAGATGGATATCTTTTTTTACAGTAGCCTCATATCAGTTTCAATTTTAACTATGTATCAAGAGAAAGAAACAAGATAGGGATTTTGGATTGATCTATGATAGTTTCAGAAAACTACATARCAAATTTCTGGACCCCACAGAGTACCTTGGTCTGTGGTACCTTTAGGCACAAGAATTAAGTACAGGATCCAAGAGTGCACCTCTTCACCTTGCCTCACTAGGCAGGACAGCTGTGTTACATGGTACCATCCCAGAGGCCAACAGCAGACTCCTGCAGCCATTAYCCTCAGCAGGACTTCAGTAGCACCACGTTCAGACCCAAGGGACTGCACAAGAGTGAGAGAGATGTTATCACCATTTCCTTTCTCTCCCCTCAGGCGATTCCTCTTTAATGAAAYGCTCCCTTTGAAAAAGGGAATTGCAGCAGCACTGGGCTTTCCCCTCCGACCATCCCTGCTGCCACTCTGTGACGTTGCCTTTCCAAGGATTTGCTGTGCGGTGCTGTGTGGAAAACTGAATCTGTAGTCCAGTAATTTGTTGGTTCAACAAAAGGGATGGCTGAAACAAGCTGCCTGACAAAGAGCGTGCGCTTCCTGTTGTTGGCAGAAAGTGAGACTTCACGCTGTTCCCCCTTGCTTCCTTTAAAAACAGTGCCAGGAATTGATGTAAATTGGCTTCACAGCATCTGACCCACAAAGCAGGGAAGTGAGAAACTGTAGGACTCAGGAAGATAGAGCAGTATCAGMCACCAATATCTAAATAGATACAGGGTTTTAATATACTTGATCAGTGATCACGGATGGCATCAGCGATTTCCATGTGAAACGTGCGCAAGGGGCTGAAGTCTTTAGCAGCTCCAGAGAATTATTTCTCCAGAGGAATCAGTCACGTGGTTTCTTCAGCCACAGACACTCCACAGCACCGGGCACGCTGGGCTCGCTGCCCAGCCGGCTCAGTCGAACCYTGGCAGAGGCATCCCCCGAGAAGTTAACTGCGCACCCAGCACAAAGGAGTTCTGCCAGGGGCTGCGGGAGAGGGTCCCTGCYCCGCTGCGGCGCGACTGGTGCCGGGTGCTGGACCCTACTGCAAGAGCACGATGATTTTTACTGCTGAGGCAATCCTGAGAGCAACAAATGCTGTTTGCTATCAACCAAAACGCAAATTAATTGAGACTGTTGAGTTAATTGGACTCAGCTCCTGTTACGCGTTGTGTAGCTACATTTCAATGCATCTTCAGCTTGGGAGACTGCTCACACCTGCTCATTTACTCTGTTATTAAAATTCCTAAGATCAAGGATCAGTTTCAATACAAATGCACTGTACCAGGATTTATTTTCACCTCTTTCCCCAGCCCCAGCTGACCAGAGACACAAAGTAAAATTAATCTTTTAGAATCCTTTGTTAAATAGGAAGTTCCAGAAGTGTCAGCCTGTTTTTTGCAGCTCCCTCAAAAAAATCTTAAAAATTGAAGTCCACCCAATGAAAAAACAATAAATATAATAATTAATAAAAGCCCAGTGACAAGTCATTAACACTGGATGATTTTAAGTCACAAAACAAGGAYGTAACATTGACTACCCTTGGGGGGSTTTCCTTAAGAAACTGGATGGACTTCTTTGGGAAAAGAACTCCATCTGGTGGCAGGCTACAAAAAAAACAACTCAACACTACAGCGGTGTTCCTCTTCCGAGACTGCTGTTACAAGCGGAGAGGATTTGTGTGGATAACTATTTCTCCATAAACTCCTAAGCCTTACATAGGACAGACTGAGCAAGGCATCTTTCAGGTTTGCTAAGCCTGTGCTAAATGCAGGCACAGCTAAAGCGTTTCAGCTCATCTGGCTCACATATCCCAGCACAMAATTTTTGCTGCTGACAGTGCTGTGTGAGACATCCCCAGCCTGCAGAAGATGAGGAGCAGCGGT
Organism: Amblyornis subalaris; assembly: GCA_018881555.1. Classification (NCBI taxonomy): domain Eukaryota; kingdom Metazoa; phylum Chordata; class Aves; order Passeriformes; family Ptilonorhynchidae; genus Amblyornis; species Amblyornis subalaris. The sequence goes on along the minus strand of JACAXG010000001.1, from coordinate 34,991,997 downwards.
GCCATTGCCACCTGCATTTGCAGGTGTATGTGTCCAGGACATTGGGATTCACCTACGGACAATAACTGTATCCCTCTGTAGTAATATAAATAAGGTGGCACCACTTTTTCACTGCTATAAGGGCAATAAAGATTCTTAAAAGATGGATTTTTTCATGGGGATTATGTTCTACAGACAAAAGGTAACATTCATTCCCTGGCATGAATTACCCCTACTCTGGGGTGAGTAGCAGAGTGAGTTGTACTACCATGAGTATTTGGGGAGTTGCAGTACCACAACTATTTTCAAAAGCACATGAGAAATAGTTTTCATGAATGAAACCACAACGCAGCAGTGCCCAGCATGCTCAGCCTTGTCCCATCTGAGACATTTACAGACAGAGTGTTGGTGTGTATTTTCAGCAGATGACAGCAAAAGTTTCTGAAAATTTAATCTTCTGTTTCTTTGATGCAAAACTTCTGGTTTTGGAATGACTTCTGTTATCACAATGTTTTAATTATCACATTTAATTTTTTTCAGTCAACTCTCAGACTCACTGTCATATGACAGYAAGCCACCACAGTAAGCAGGGTGGAACCTTTTAAATTTAGCATTAAAATCACTGAAAATAAATTATAAGAGATGCTCAGAAAATAATGAACTGACCACAGAATTGCCACTACAAGCTGCTTCTCTCTCTCCAGTTGTAGCTGTGCCAGCTCAGAAGTTCTGTGACCTTCTTGAAAGTGGAGTTTTCTTTTTCTGTTTTGTTTTTGCCAGGACAACTAAATACATGCTTTTATGTAACATTAAGCCATCGACAGGTATTGAAAAATACCTCATCATTGAAGAATAACTTTAAAGTATACATGTTCATCTGCATCTTTACATGTAATCAATCTCCCCACAGCACTTTTCCATTTTCTTTGTTGATTCTTTTTGAATTTTCTCTCTTTTTTCCTACAAGAAGCTGGCACCAGAATAGCTTGCAGACACCAGCTTCCAGAACTATTGCCCTCTCTGGAAAAAAAATTCTCCATCACTTAAAAAGAATTATAGATACTCCTGATTTTTCTTAAGTGGCTGTATCCTTCACTACACCAGATCTATATCTGTTCTGTAGTGCAAATAATTGATGTGCAAAAAATACAATATATCAAGAGCATTCAAGCTCCTTATGTCAATATTTACTCCTTCTTTCTTTTCTTTTCATATTTGGGGGAAAAAAATCCATAGGCCAAATAATAATAAAARCCAAAGTTCACCTTCAGAATATTGAATTAAGTATATGAGCACAAGCTATTTCATAACAACTTTTGTAAGAAATCTCACTGGTTACATCAGACAAGCAAAGAGAAGCAGTCCCTAGTTGCAAGCGTCACAAAATAAAATTATTCATTTGGAAAAGGAAAAAACAGACTTCTAGGTCTTACCACTGAGGAATATTTCAKACTGGTGACACTTATTAATCAAAATGATTCTGCACAAAAGGTTTAGGTGGAACTGGTCCCAGCTGGCAGAGACATACTTTCCTTTGGCTGTAGGTAAAAAGTTATAAAGAGAGTTTCACTAATATCAGTAATCAAAAATCATAGAAAACACTCTAAATTTAAAAGCAGAAGCCTAGGCAATTTCATCTCTCATTACATTTTAMCCCATAGTACAGAACTCAAAACCTGTAAGAATGGGGTAGGAATTTTCACAAGCCACTGCCCAGAATTTTGTGATCTGCTTCTGAAAAGAAAAAAAAGCCAGAATTATTTTTTCCCTGTGAATACACAATCGTTCCAAACAGTCTCTCAAAGTAATGCATTAGCAGACTGGCCATCATTTAATTTCATGTGCTGAGGCGTTTCCACTTAACAAAGCCCAGGGAGAATTTCAGATTTCAGTATTCCTGTTCCAAAACCAGGCTAACTAATCAGAAACTGAAATTTTCCATCTGCAGAGTTTAGGGAAAGCCTGAGCTCCTGAAGTTCTCATGTGGCTTTGGTGAAAAGCCTCAGAACAGCCTGGCTGTGTTTGATTACGTTGCACAGCCAAAGGAAGGTGTGATAAGATCAGAGGCACGACAAAGATGCCACCCTACCCCTGACCACTAACAAACCAACCCAACTCAAACAGAGGGACACTCTYGGGCTTAGGGTGTTGTTTGGGATTCTGAGAGACCACCTCAGCCTCACTTCACGTGATGAACTCATGGTTGTGATGCTACAGCCAAATAACATCCACAGCAGCCTTGTCCCCTGCTTGAGCCTGGACAGCCGAAGGTTCCCCTTTTCTGTTCCCCCCTTCCCTGCCCAGCTAACGACTCCAGTCATGCCCGGGTGAAGAAAGGGCAGTTGTTCCCCTTTTYCCCAGTGACCTACAGTGAGGAAGCACTGTATTGTCTCTCCCCCAGCCAAAAGGCAGATTTGGTATCTTTACAGCATCCCTGCAGCTTTCATTCACTTTCCTTGACCCTCAGCTTCCGGAAGAGAACACCATCRCCTTTTGCTTGCTGCTGTGTAACTGAAACTAACCCAGGAAAGATGGGAAAACAGCAACTTCAAAACAACTTTGCTGAAAATGAACAATACACTGAAAAGTTCATCTGTCTKCCAGCCTGCACCCATGTTCAATCCTACTCTGCCCCAGTTTCACCCCTTTTCACCGACAAGCACTGTCCTGTTAGGACACCAGAGACATGAGCACACAGAAGTGATGGGAAGTCTAAGYAACAGGACATTATTAAAAAGAGTGACATTCATTTAGTACAGGCAGTACTGTAATGCCCAACGACAGCAGATCTCAACTGTTTTAGGTACCTGCTACAAAGGGGATGATTAAACACYTCTCCATGTCCGTGAGCAATACGGACAGGGTAAGGCACAAAATGTTTGCATCACAGTAACAGAGAGGAGGCATTGGGGAAGAATTTYACTCCCCTTCAATCTTGCTAAAGAAGAATCCAGGCAAGAAAGCCACTTTATTAATGGCCAACATTCAACATTTACCAGACTGTGTTTGCATAGCAGCATATATTGAGTACATCAAGTCCTGAGTGTGATATCTCTGGTATGGGAATGAATATTCAATAAAGTCCAAAAAGAGACTAAATTTTTCATAAGAACTGAACATTTTTAAAGAAAAAACCAGGCAGAACACGCATCAGGAATCACAAAAAATAATTCACCCTACATGAAGYGGGAATTTGATGATTTCTTAGAGTCCTTTCCAGACCCATAACTCTGTGATAATGCTTCTGCTTCTCACTATCCAAATTTATTTTAATTGGCACTAAGTTTATTTTCCCCAAGCCAAGTGAGTTTTGCCCCTGTGGTAACTGGTRATATCCATCTTTACCTCAACCCACAAGCCCTCTCATCCGATTTTCTCCCCCTTGTCCCACTGAGGAGGGGGAGTGAGTGACGGGCTGGGTAGGTACCTGGCTGTTAGCCAAGGTTAACCTGCCRGAGTATCTCTTCAGGAAGAAAACTACTCATGAGCCTTCTTTCAAAACTCTCCCAAGCCAACATTTCACTTAAATTTCAAAGGGATGCACACTCACAAGTGTTTTCAAACACAAGCATTGCTTGTGTAGCTACAGTTCAAAGCATCTCCTAAGTCTTAATAAATACAAGTGCTCACTAAGACCAATCCCCCACTGACATAAAAATTATAATTTTAATAGTAATTTTTGTTTCTTTGGTGGGTTATTTTCCAATGGCATGTTGTCTTCTGAGTGGTTCTATAATTTCTATCAGAAAGAAATTGCCTTATTCCAAAAAGACAATCTTAGTGATGCTCTTAAGTGGCCAGTCTGGTTTTCATCCACCCACCAYTAGCTGGTGATGACTGTTTTTGTCTCATCAGCTTTCTTCTCTACTTGTGTTAGCAGAGTTTTCTGTAAATGCAAATTCCCCTAGGGACTTCATACTGCTCAGAGACCATTTAGCTAACTCAAATTCAAGATGTACTGAGAGTCTGAATTGCCTTGTTCATTAATAAGACCTCACTTTTCCAGGACTGCAATTATGTATCTTTGAAAGAAACTAAGAGATTGTGCACCAAATGCTGCTGAACCACAAAACCAGAGGAGAGTCCTGCATTTCTTTTTCCAAAGTTCAGCCAGCCAAAAAGAATAAATAATGAAGTACACAGGTTTCTGCATACACTAAACAGATCCATTAAAGTGGATTTATCTGCACCATTTCCCCTAAATTACAATCATGCCCTATTTCTGTGCAATTTTCTATATTTTGTGAAATTATGTTCCTGGCAATCGAATTGCTGTGTGGTGGCACTGTTACAGAGGGTTATGAAACTCATCTTGGGCTAACACTGCAAGTCCTGCTGACTCTGAGCTCTGCAGCAAAGCCCAAAAGGTGCTACATGGCTGAAGAGATGGCCATATTACCTGCATCATTACTGAAACAGAATAAACTTTACCTAATGTTCCCTTTCATTATTTCTGTTTCCTAAAAAAAAAAAAAGGGCATGTTCATGCGATTCATGTTATGAATAATGCAAGAAGTAGCAGGAAGAACACACTTGTCTGGTGCTGTGATTCTACTTTTTATCTCTTTCACAAGTTCCACTTTGCAGGACACAAATACAGAGGCCCAGCAGCTTTGTCCCAGTCCTTGTCACCTCGGGAGGAGCTTTATTCTCTATCACCACGTGCATTCTCACTGGTCCCTTCCTGCAGAGCATTTCTATTTACATGTGAATATTGAGACCCACTGATGGCCACAAGAAGGCTCATGTAACACACCAGAGTAATTCCCAGCATAAATAAGGCAATTATTTAATCATAAATAAGGGATTTATTACCCTTGAGCAACCCTGAAGTTTTACTAAACAATTAAAATTCTCTGGTGTTTCATTTACTTGCCTGAGCAATGATTTTAAAGAAATGTTTTGAGAGAGCAAAAATCTTACCTAGAACGTGTTCATAGCTCTCCAATACTGATCTTGTAAGAGCAGRCTTAATCTCATAATCTTTACCCTAGTGGCACAAAAGTCAATCGGTTTGGACCACATCAAACATTTATTCTTACAAAATAATAGAATTATTCTACTTTCACTATTTCAAAAACGAAGATAAATTTCCACACCTGAATTTTCACATCTCCGCAAAACAATTTCTAATACATACCAGACTTTACTATAAACATGAGCTCATTGAATAAAACTGACTCATATGTTTAAATCAGGATGAGCTCTAACAACTTCTAAGTCTTCTAAATTATTCTGAATTCAAGGCTCACTACAGTCTCCTGGCCCCTGTAGTTCCCAAATGGCTTTAAAAAGTGCTAGCTAAACAGCATTCATCCATTTTTAGAAAACTCTGAGCAAGAGTAGCTTTTAAGCTCTGCATTTTCCCCAGTAAGAGAAAACGTACCTTAGAAAAACTGCTGAGGAAGCACAGACACCACAGCAGCCAGCTCTGCCACACCAACTAAGGCATCCAAAGGAAACATTTCCATTTATTTTCCCTTCAGGGGCAGCTGTGTTCAGCCAGTAGGCAAGGACAGGTTATGTGAATGAAAGGCTGTGCATTCTTTCACACCTTAGGTAGGAGCACCAAATACAACCTAGCCAGGAATTTTACCATTGTTGCATGAAGACTTTTTAAGGARCAGTAGAACCCAGTCAGTGTTGGGACATGGGATTTCTCTTTCCTGACCACTAGAGCCCAGCACCCTCAGTGAAGGGCATTTTCCATCTTAATCTGATGGATGCAACTGCTGCTATTTCTGCTTGGGGGTCCAGCCAGGAGCGAAGCTGAGCCCCTAGTCCAAACCAGTGGATACAAAACCATACACACACACACAGAGACAAGGACAGGGAGGGAGCAGTGTCTCTACCAGCAAAAAGATACAGCAAATGCACTCCCATAAACCCACGCACAGCCCCAGCTGGTCCCTTGTCTCCAGCCTCACAGGACCAAAGCTCACCAGTGTGTGACGCAACGCCCCGCACTCTCCAGCCTCACATGGACATCACACTCACGGAGCATTCAKATATTGCCATGGCATTTAACTCCATCAAAGACCCATGCCCAGACACTGAGCCCCCTTACTCTGCCACTGGCTTATCCAGGGCTCTTTCCAGATGCCAGTTTCCTCCTCCTTSCCAGCTAGTCCAGCCTGAAGTTTGCCAGTGAGTTTTGTTAGTGAAGTTTGCACACACACAGGGATCCCTGCAGGACCTGGTTGTATGCACATTGGCTACCACACGCCTGGCCCCAAATCCTAGAGCCTCTATGACCCATGGCCTCTTCTCCAGTCACAGTCCCAGTTCCACACCTCTCGACAAAACACACCCGCACATGCTGATGCAGCACAGAAAGCAAGGTCAAGCAGAAAATCATCAGAAAAAGTTTTTAATGAGAAGCTGGGATAGACTGCAGTGATGAGTCACAAGGCTGTCAGACAACAGCACTGCTCAAGAGACCATCTCCTTTTATTCCCCCTTCTAATTTTCCATGCAAGCCCACATCCACCTCCGCCCTTTCCTCCTTCTGCTCCTGTCTCCTCCCAAACAATGCGCCTCTAACAACTCTTCCCCATCAATCCTGGTTTTGCTATATCCCTACCCAAAACTGGTATTTCTGGTATTACTTGAATCCCTTACTGATACAGCACAGTGGACCTTGCAAGATGTCCCCAATACTTCCTGCAATTATATGTGAGTTTGATGACCGTCCCCTTAAACATCAGTGAAATTTGTCCATCTTTCATAGCAATCTGTAAATTCTGTCAGCTTCTCACTGCTACTGGTGTTCAGCAATTTCTCACATCGTGACCAKAAGTTTCTCGTGGTCTTTTCAGCTGGCAAAGCCTCAGGCCAGAGCCTGGATATCTGCCTGCATAACGTCAGAAGATTTAATTCCAAGACAGAAACAAGAAGAAGTGCAGACACTCTAAATTACCACAGGTTTAATACGTGGCAGTGCTGAAGTCCTGAAGTGTTCCTGTGAAAGAGCTGGGATGCAGTTCATCTACCGCAGCCAAATGTCTGGTTCCAGGTTTCATAGAGYTCCAGGTCCTTGGGGGACACGCTGGGCCGCACTGTTCTCAGGGCACTCTCGAAGTCCAGGAAAGAGATTGGCCGTACCTGATCTGGCRTGATGGTTGCAATGTCCATGGACTGCAGACTGCGGATGGGGCCCAGAGAAGCTTCCCGACACAGCTGTGTCATGTCTGCCCCAGAAAACCCGTCGGATTTCTGCACTATGAGTTCAATTTCCTCTTCGTTTAGAGAGCAGTGCTCCTTTGCCATCAGACGGGTGACAATCTGCTTCCTGGCTGAGGCTTCGGGAAGAGGGATGTACAGTCTCTTCACCAGTCTCCTTCGGGCAGCTTCGTCGATTTCCTGGGGTCGATTTGTTGCTCCAACCACAAGGATACGATCTTCAGAGGAGGTTGTTGCCCCATCTAACTGCACCAGAAATTCAGTTTTTATTCTCCTTGATGACTCGTGCTCCCCCTCTCCACGCTGGGACAACAGGGAATCAATCTCATCGATGAAGATCACTGCTGGCTGCTGACACCGCGCCACAGCGAACAGCGCACGGACCATCTTCTCCCCCTCACCCACCCATTTGGAAGTCAGAGAAGAAGCACTGATGCTAAAAAAAGTTGCTCCAGACTGGCATGCGATGCACTTGCCTATGAGAGTCTTGCCAGTCCCAGGAGGGCCAAAGAGAAGAATTCCCTTCGGAGGACCACGCAACCCAGTGAAGATGTCTGGCCTCAGCATSGGCCACACTACAATTTCTTTTATAGTAGCTTTGGCAAACTCCACTCCAGCGATGTCATCCCAGCTGACCGGCGGCCCGTGGTCCATGATCTCGTGCATGATGAGTTCAACCATTTTTGGTTCTATGTTTTTCAGCCGTTCATCGACAGGCAGCGATGGATCTGCTGGGCCTCCTGCATGGGGTTTACACAGTGCTCCTCCATTTTCACTCCCGTCTTGTTTGGGAACTGGAGGAACAAACTTGCCAAACGGACCCCGAGACCTGCCTGCACCCAGTGACTTTTTTACACCTCCATATGATGAGACTGGTGCACGCTGGTTCTGAGGTTTCTTTTGCTGATCCATCCACAGCTGTTCCTTTGCAGTTTTAAAACCAGGAGCACTGCTCTCTTCATTTCTGTTTCTTTGCCCTGAAAAACTACTAGTTTCTGTAGAAATGGAAGGCTGGCATGGAGCAAGGCTAGGAATAACTGTGCTGCCTTCTTCAGCCAGCCCATAGAACGCTTTTCTTTTCCCAGAATTTGCAGACCATGCAGGTACAGCTGACTGGTTGAAAAGAGACAAATTTTGTGCATCACAACAGTTACCTGACATTTTCAGAGAACTACTATTAGTGGTTTCTCTACTTCCAAACAGTGGAGTTGCCTGGGAACCTGGATGAACCTGCTTGCTTGAGGAGGCTGAAGCAGCAGGAAGTGTGTCTGAAGTTTTCGTCAAAGGAGGCACACTGCTTTGAAGAGACTTGGAAGATGAGGGATGCTCAAAGAGATCTGGCCCCTGATTTGCGCATTTTGCTGAGGCAGCACTGAGCTCAGTCTCTCCGGTACTGCCGAAGACATCAAGTTTGGGAAGGGCTGGAGCAGCGGAGGCACTGACCCCTTTATCAGCTCGTACACAGGCATCTGTTGGTGCCATCTGAGAGCTCTGGAAGATTTTGCCAGCCTGCATCCTCTCTTGCACACACTTTAACTCAAATAYATTATCTGTTGTCAAGGCAGATTGCCACTTGTCACTGTCACTTTGCTGACATTTTGCCAAAGTCAAAATGTTTTCTGCATAGTTRTTCAAGCCAGTCTCTGTGTTGCCAGAGTCAATAATTGCAGAGTATTTCTCTGCGTACTTCTTAAACAGGTTGGCAGCACAGACCTGGGAGATCTCGGAGTTTGCCCATGCATACTGAATACGCAGGATTTTGGCACGGTGTTCATCTGCCTTCTGCCTGGGAGTGCAGCTGCCAGAGGTGATAGCAAAGTAACTTCTCTGCCAGTCACTCAGGTGCACCGTGCTGGGGCTGGGGGCCTCCATCACTGACACTGAAACAGACAGACAGAAAATATCTGCAGTCACAAAATGCCATTTCACACCATTTGCACCGGCTGCTTCCCCCTTTCCTAAACACATACACAGGAAAACCTACATTATTTTAACTGAGAGAAACAGAGCAGGAGATCTTGCAGGCTACTCAGCCAGTCTGGACACTTTAGTTTTCAAAAGCAACCAGCTTTGTAGTGTAAAGGCATTTAGACTGAGGCTCTCTTCTTCCTTGTTCAAAGAAACAAAAGAAGAAGAAGAAAGTGGGGTGGAAAGAAGAAAGAGTTTACTTTGAACCAGAGGTCCCCTCGGGAGAGGTAAGTAGACTGCAAAGAATGGTAATAGATGGCCAAGCAAAAATTGGCCTTGTCAAATGAAATCACCAGTGCTTTCACTCTTATTTGACAGAATACAGCACAGTGCAGCGGAAAACAGAGGATGCACTGCTGTCAGAATGATTCCATTTATTACAGTGACAATAATAAAAATGAAACAATTCAGCTAATAAATAAAACTCTATGCAGAGTCTCTGAGGGGAAATAAAAATGGAATGAATAATCCTGAATTTACCAAGATTTCAGATTAAGAAAATATTTACAGATTACTAGCAAATGTTCAAAACTATTTATTCCACTTAGAAYGCACTAAAATGTCCCCATTTTAGACTCTAGAGAAACAAGGCCCTCGCATGTTTAAAGCAATGCTTGTTTCTCAGTTTTAGAAAGTGGAATTTAAACTCCTTTAGTGTTTTTTTTTTTTAAGAAATAGGAAAGATGACATTTGGCTCAGAAGTATTTTGTTTGACTTAAAATACATTGTAAATGTGAGCAAATAATTTCCTTTCTCTGCAAAGTATCGTGTCCATATATACTGCACCCCTTCCAACAGAGTATGAATCAATTTGCAATATTCTTCTAGATCGGCTAGGGACTGTGTAGGAGCACAAATGAAGGTACAAGTGCAGTGTTCATACAAGGCTGGGGAGACAGAACTGAAGGATCCAGGGTGGGTGGGGGTGCCCTCTCTAGTTATTTTCAAAAAGTCTTGCATCAGTGTTAGACAATGGAGAGTGCAATAAGATTATTGATCATATGGTTACACACATAATAAATAATCAGGATATAAATTATTTTGGTTTGAACTTTTWTTTTAGTAAAGCCTAAAATTGTAGAGCAAAAAAAGCCAAAATAAATTTTACCTGCAAATCTGGCGCCTTTACAAGCAAATCCAGTTAAAACAAACAAAAACAAAACCACAGAAGTAAGACTTCCTCTCTGAAAAATTACTGCCAACTTCTGCACCGTGAGAAGTCTAACTCATGCCTACTGAATCCCATGCAAATTCACATCATAATCCATTCGTAYCTGAGTGACAGGTGAACAGGAGATGAAAGGCTGCAGCCTTTTATTTCTTTTCTCTAAACAACTACTAAACAGCTGTCACTGTGCACGTAACTTTTTTGTAACTGTTGAATCAAAAATATCTCATGCAACATAAAAACTAAGTTCAGAAGAAGTTTAATAGCAGGCATTTGCTCCCATGAAATACTTCCACAGATTTCCATCATTCAGAATATAGAATCTCAAGTTCACTACCACTTCCTTAAGGATTTAGTAATCACCTTCACAGCACTGGGGGAAGGTCATAACAAGTGAACAGTGGCAACCAGTTTGAAATTTCAGTTTGATTTTTACATAACTACAGAATGGGCCAGGCTGGAAAGGACCACAAGGGGTCACCTGGTCCAACCTCCATGCTCAAGCAGGGTCATCCCAGAGCACATGGCACAGGATTGCAGCCAGACCRTTCTTCAACATCTCCAGTGAGTGAGCCTTTCTGGGCAATCTGTTCCAGTACTCGGTCACTTGTACAGTAAAGAAGTTCTTCCTTATATTCAGGTGAAACTTCCTGTGCATCAGTTTCCACCCAATGCCTCTTGTCCTATTGCTCAGCACCACTGAGAAGAGCCTGGATCCATCCTCTTGACAACTACCCTTTAATTATTTATATACATCTTAAATATCTTCTAGCATCATATTCTCTCACCCTGTTCTAATCCCTATTAATTGTCCTCATAGCCTTACTGCTTCTCCCCAGGAGCCAGCCAGATGCATTCAGCCACAACTATTCCCAGACGAAGACATAATTCGTGTGCATGCCTGAAGCTGGGGGTTTATCCAAGCACTGATGCCAACGGATTTCTGGCACAAAGTGGTGTCCGCCTCAGCGCAGAGCGCGGCGAGAAGTGCCCAACAGGCGCCGTGCTGGTGGCACTGCCTTCACACACGAGCATACTAAGCACAGGGCAAGCCTGCCTGCCTGCCTGCAGGTCGGGAAATCACAGRTAAGTACACGAGCACACCCACCCACCCATGCCCGCAGGCCAGAAATCCGGGCGGGAAGCTGCACGGGCACAGCTGAGCCCTCGCCGCCACCCAGGGCGCCTCAGCTCAGGAGCCGGCCGGCCCGGCGGCGGGCGGGTCCCCCCTCACCGCACCAAGAAGCGGAGACCAGAGCCCCGAGGGTGTCCCACAGCTCCCTTCCCCCCTCATCCCGCCCTGCGCGCTCCTCTCACCCTTCGGCCGCCACCGCCTCTGCGAACCGCGCGCGCCCGCTCTGCCCCCAGCCGCGCCCCGCCCCGCCCGCCAATCGGATAACAGTGCTCGGGCAGACGCAGCCAATCAGAGACCGGGAGGGCGGGTCGAGTGGGAGAGGGCCAGGTTCTCTGGGTCGACGTCATGCTCGGCGCTGGGGTGGGACGGCGCGCGGCACGGCCAGCGCTCCCTATTGGCTGCGCCTGGTGGCGCGCCGTCCAATGGGCTCGGGGTCCGTGCCTTGGGAGGCGGGGTCTGCTCCGCCTCGGCCGSGGGGCGTGGGATGGTGCGCGCCTGCCCCGCGCCGTTCCCGGGGTTTGTGGCTGGTTCCGTGCGCGTGTTCCTGTCGTTCCCTGCGTTCCCTCCCGGGTCCCTCCCACGTTCCCTCTGTGTGCTCCTTCTCATCTGCCCCGTGTTCCTCCCGGCGCCCGCCCTGCGACCCTGCCGGCGGTGCCGGCCGCTCCCCGCTCGGCCTGGCAGGCGCGTGCTGGTGTTCCGAATTCCGCGCCCTGCTAGGCCTGCGCACACGCTTCGGAACAACTTTCCTGATAACGGCTTGGTTCCTCGGCTGAAGGTGCGAGAAGCCGAGAGGTGAGAGGCTGGAGAATGTAACAGGTTCCGTCACGTTTGTTGCCTGCCCAGCCCGTGTTCAGTAGCAGTAGGAAATGGAAATGCGGACATGTGCAGTTTCTGTGAGGCAGGAGAGGCCCTCCCTTCAGCTCGGTGACTGAAGGTGCAGAATTGCTGTGGCTCTTTCTGTGTCAAACTCAAATTTTGGCTGCCCAGCATGGCAGGGCGGCCACCTCCCATCAACATTCCCCAGTTACCCGGTGTTTGTTCCTCTCCTCTGTTAGAAGGCCCTCTGGATGCCTTTGCTCAGCTCAGAGGTGGCCAGGCCGGTGGCGTCCCGGGCACTCTCCTTGGCAACAGCCTTCTGTGCAGGACAGGCTCCAAGGAGGCAAGTCCCAGGAAAGATGGGCCCAAGCACAAAGCCCTGGCTTCCCTGGTGGTGACTTGGCAGCCAGCGATGGGCACCTGGCCCCTCTGAGCACACAGCAGCTGACCTCCATGGTCACCTGTTTCATCTCTACTCCTGCGGCACAGGTGGCAGGGGCACCACAGCCACCACAGCAGCGTCACAAGGTGATGCTGTCCAACACTCCTGAAAACAACAGCTGCTGGACAGGCCTTTTTAGGAGAACAGCTCTGACAAGGCCAAGGTGAATGACACAATGTTTTACAGAGCAAAAGATGGTGGCCCAGGTGGATGTATCCCATGCGACATGAATCATGGTGGAGTCCCCTGCTGGATCACACCAACCCACATTCAAATTAGCACACCAACCTGGATGCAAATGAGCACACTAAGCTGCAGTTACACCTCTGGTATTAACAGAGACGCTGCTGTGTGGGTGAACATTTAATTTCCCATGAGAAACATTACCTGCAGTTACTGTCAGGTTTTTGTTACACATCAGGCTTGTTATACCATTAGTGCAGACAGCATATTAAACTGTCTGTGCTAGTCTGCAAGCTATCATCTCAGACCCAGKTGGGCTAACATTTGTATAGTTTGTGACACTGCTGCCATCAAACTTTTCCCAAGGCACGCTCGCCCGATTTCCCTGGAATTGCACAGGCACAGGGAGCGAAGGAGCCTGCAGCTGCAAGCTCCCCTTGGGAACACAGCTGCAGCCAGGCAGGGCTGTCATGTGTCCCTTCCCTGTCCTACCTGATGGCACCAGAGCTACAAACCAAAGCTGACGCTGGGCAGCTGGCTCCAGTGGCAGATCCAGCTGTAGGACTGTGGAGAACTGTACAGAAGGGTCGGCACCAGCCCTGGCGATGGCCAGGTATTTTTCAGACTCGTTGCTGAGGAGGAAACTTCCTCCAGGAAAGTTTGCAAACTCCTATTTGCAAAATAATTTCTTTGAAGGACACATTGAGAAAAAGTTCTTGGTGGTGAAAATCAAGGCACTGACTTGATATGAGTGGGGAAGTTAGGCCTCTTGCAGTGCATCTGGCATGAATAAGATGGGAAAAGCTTAGTTAAGAGCAAAGACAATAGTAATAGTTTGGTTTCCATTTATTAATGTTGCCAATTAAAACCTATATGTCTGTTCAGTAGATTTTGGATACAGATTTTAAACAAAGTCAGCAGCTCACAAATTATAATTAGAGCATTAAACTTATGATTATTTTTCCACGTAGGTCATACAAACTTTACATATGCTATGTAGATACTATCCATTGAGGGTTATTTGCCACCACGAACCACCCTGGTCTTTAGGATTCTCAGTTTTATTTCTTGTTTGCTTCTGTCTTTGAGCAATTCCAGTTTATACATCTCAAGGTTTAGATTGCTGTTGTAAGGCACCTTCAATGTGAGTAATACTCATCACATATGGTAACCTTACAGGAGACAACAACAACAACAACAAAACAACAGCCATGAGCAGAATCTTACATGTAAAGGCAAGAGCAAATTAGAAATTTAATAATTATAATGCAGTTCAGAGCATAATATATTACCAATACTTTCATAAATACATATCATTTCAATATTTTACCATCGGTAATAAAATATATTTATAACCTGTCTTTAAGAATGTAAGTACTGTACTAGCACTCTGCTAGTTTAAAAAAAATAAATTGTGGTTACTGAAAAGTCAGGTTTTTTCTCTCCTTCTCTAATAGCCACAGTGTCCCTTGAGATGTGGCTATTCTACTAACGTACAATTCTGGGATTTTGTAATTATTTTTAATATCACACAATATTCATGAACACAAACTGCGTTAGCTTTTGCACACAAGGCACAATAAGTCCAGGTTAAGACATTAAGCATTCATAAATACAATATTTCTCACTTACAGATGTGTTGCGAAGCTACAGAACAGAAACAGCAGTTATGTTCTTCTTTCAAAATGTTACTTTTCAACACTTGTTCTTGACATGATTACATAGCCCAGATTTTCTTTTCAGATGACCTAACATTAATAGTCTAAGAAGGAATTATCACGTRGGCAAGAGAGGGTATGAGAGACTGAATATTATGAAGACCTTCACTAATTACATATTCAAATCATCCCAGAATTTCAGAAAAATGAGAACTGGGAACTTCAGGTTTCTGTATTGGGCTAGCCATGGAGAAAGGTAATTCCATGGGTCTTGCCGCTGCTGTTTATTAGAAGATTTACTTACGTCACTTCATTAAAAAAACAAAAAAAATTAACTTTTACTCCATTTATATTTTAAATTAGCCTTTATCTTAAATTCTTTGCCAATAGGAGTTTTGGTATCTGGATGACAGCCACTTCTAAAACCAATATCCAGATCCTGAAAAATGTTTAATTGAATGTCAGTTTTGGCAGTATTTTCCCACAAATGTCTAAAGGGATCTGTGTCTAATTCTGGGCTGTTGGGGACATTTCACCTGTCCTGGGTTTGGATGTGCATCCTGCATGCATCCCAGTTTTACAGAAGTTTGAGGCTCACACAGGTGTTCATCATTCATCTCTGCTCTGGTTTCCATGGAGTGGATTTCCACCAGAATCTTCTTATGTTCAGTTTAGTGTTGCCTTACCTTTTCCCTTTCTTTTCCAATACTTCTTAGTCAGATTTTTAATTTCAATTATAGTCATCTAAGCCCAAAGCAACTCCGTTTCATTTCAGTGGAATTATCCTGGATTTACTCTGTGATACCTTTGATCCAAATCTGATCTCTTTTTTTTCCCTGGACAGACGTGGTTATATATTTCACATACAAAACACTGATCTGTCTCACAGAGAAGGTGTAATTCTTCTCTGGCTCCAAGATTCTAGACTTTTCATAATGTAAGTGTTGTAAAATTGTATCAGCATGGACAAAATGTGCTATGGATGAACATTGTTTTCTAGATCATGAAAACTGAATAATATTGTTTTAAAAATATAATAACAGAGAAAGGAAACAACTGCCTGCATTTTCCACTCTCTTTAGTCTACCAGTCTATTGCACTGTGCTACTACAGAAAAGCTAAACTTCATCTTGGTTCTGCTAAAGACAATGATGCTATCAAAACTTCTGATCCTGTAGCTGACAGTAGTGTCCTGGGGAATGGCTCAGTCACCTGCTCAAAAATTACTGGGTTTTGCCAAATTCATTTGTCATCCCTTTCTTCATCTGTTACCTGAGAAATCAATTCCTTACAGAAAAAGTAATCCTTCCCAGTTTGCACCACAGAAGTGAGAGATTAGGAATCACCAGAAAAATCTGCCTCGTCCACATTCAACTTTGTTAATCCCTTCTGGAAAGACAAAGGGTAGGAGCAGACTATGTGCCAAATTAACTGTCCCGATCCATGTTCCATGGTCTACTTACAACTTCCCAACTGTAGGAAGTATACTTGAAAGGGATGGAGGAAGAAAGCTGAATAATTGTGCAAGTTGCTCAAGATGCTTTAGAGTCGATATGAGCAGTAAAAGGAAGATTGAAATGCAAATGTAGAAATTAATCCTACATATTAATTTTCTTGGAGCAGCTATTTATGTTCTTATTTACACGGAAATAACTGTCTGGAATTTATGTTTTAAAAATGGCAAAAGTACTACTTAAAGTGACATATTGTTCTGGCTTTCATTTCACCTCTGACTTTCATTTTTGCTCTTTACTGTACCTGCCTTCGACAGGAAGATGTATCAATGGTTTGTGTTGAGTACATATGATTTGACTTTCTCTGAAAATTTTCATATTCCATTCATCACTATTAATGGAACAAAACCATTGATGGGGGCACCACATCACATTCTGGGGATTAGTTCTCCTTATTTCTATTTTTACTTTCATTTGTTTAYGCGTTTGATAGCTAATTTGAGAAACTAAGAGTAATATTTTTGACATCACATTTCTTAGCACACTTTGTCAAAGATTTATTATACAATGAAGTAATCAGAATAGTAGCCRTAAAAACAAATCACAACTCAATTTCACAGAATATGTCTTACAGATTATTTTTCAAGTCTTCACTGCTTATAACAATGTGGTTAAAAATACAGAATACCAGATAGCACATGGCTTTTGATGAAACTCTTCAGGAGGAGCTTTTAAGAGGCCTCATTATGAATGATCAAAGTGGAAACCAATAGCCAGCATAACCTATTTGCTGATACTTGACAAGGAAAGTTGAGAACCTGCCACAAGGATGGTTAGTGATCACTTAGTGCTCACTCCCCCCGATCTGGCTATGCAGTGAAGGAAGTCTTGAAGTCCTTTGTCCTTTGTTTGTTTACAAAACTACGCAGCAAGTGCGTCATGACATGATAGTGCCCCAAATCCTGGCAATTACATTTGTGTGTGCCTATTTAGATATTAACATAACATATTAACATATTTAGGACCAAAAAGGTGAGTGAACTTCCCCAACTTGGATTCTTTGTGAAGTCACAGTAATTTAAATTAATTGGTTATAACACCTCTGAGTTTCATCTGTGAAGAAAGGAGTGGGTATGCTAGAGGTGAATGGGATGATGGAGGGAGCATCAACCCTTCCACTTCCACTGCCTCGTTGAAGAAATGCTCTTGACTATAAACTAGTAATAAATGACAGCTCAAGTCTCCTTGGCTATGTGCATCCTGGAAACAGGCAAGATGAAACTACAGTACAGAGAAGGAATGACTAAGGTTACAACACAACTTGCTGGCAAGGATTTTGCTACTGCAGCTGGGCTATATAACAACAGGTTTTGTATTTTTTTCCTTCATAGTTTGACTTTCCCACCTGCCCCTAAAATAAAACTTGGCAACACAGAGAAAGCCAGTTAATTACCTTGTCTCCAGTTATACTTCACTGCTGTTACTGCTGGTGGTGGTTTTGCTCCCATGTTTTAAGAAGATCAGTTGCCAGCTGTGAGATGTGCTGCCAGGCAAACTTGACGTGGGTGGATTCCACTGTGCGGGAACAAATAGCAAAACGWAGCACAAACTTCTCTCGCAGGTGGCATGGGACCAAATGGATCTTCTTGGCATCATTTATGCATTTAAGAAGTGCCTCGTTTAGTTCATTTGAGCCCTGAAATCATTGTAATTCAACGGATATGGCAATGAATTTCAGAAACAAGCCTGGAATATGTAAATCCCGCCAAGCAGCCAAGCCCAAGTAGCACCAGTAAAAAGCAGCTATTTTCTCATCTCTCAGTGCTTTGCCATCAAAGGATTACAAAAAGAGGATGATGTAAGAGGTAACTTACGAGCCACAGAGAGATTTATGGATTACTTTGGGTTTAGGAGCAGTGTTCACACTGGGGCATTTGTGATAACTGACAGCCTTTTTGTGACTTAAGGTCATGGGCTATGTAAAAGCATTCATTATTGTATCCATGTCATTACAGTCCTCTTGGATCTAATCAAACCAACAAGGGAGGAAGTTTTGCAATGAACTATACCAACTTTCTTAAAACAAACCTTCMAGTCTTCACTTAAGCATGGCTGCTGTGAGAGAGTCTTTTGAATATGAAGATGGAATCTTACCCTTAATGAAGAAATTTTCAAGGTAATGTATCCCTGGCATAAGTAAGTTTCATACTATCAGTGGAAACCCTAAAAAAGTATTTGCCTCAAGTTCTATAGGAATTGTCCACTTACAGAGGAAGTATCTTAGCTATTGTACAACCTTTACTCTTTCTATTACACTGGGGGTAAGATGGAATTGCAAGAGATTCTGGGAGCGTCTGCGCTTTTACCGCAGTGTCCCCTTACTGAGCACTGGCTGTGGTAAAAGAGTCRCAAATGGACAAATCCGTCTGTTCAGCAGTGGTTGTGTTACTGTGGCAGCACAGGTCTTCTTGAAAACATCCAGTTCAGAAAACACCTTCTCTCAAATCCGGGCACTTGTGACTTTCCTACTTAGCCTTGTCCATATAAACCCAAAGCATAAGGCAGACAGTTTCCCATTTCCAGGAAGGATAGATGTATCATTCTAACAGTTTTGGATCATATTAAGGGTTAGAGTTGAACCCAAGTGTCAAAACCTTGTTCTGACTTAGCACAAGTTGTTAGGAATTTTGTATGACATCCTGAAATTCACGGCTTAGCCTTACTCTTCTAGGAGATATCTATGCAGCTGAAATGCTCCTAACTAAGAAAATGGACCAACTTTGGTGTTTGGCAAGTCCCCACCTACTACGGGTCACTGATGTCCTGCTTTCTTATCAAAGGTAATACATTATTAAAATGACAATCCTTGCCTTTAATATCAAATGCACAGCACTGACTTCCAGGCAATACAAGCAGTTATATGATTGGCAGGGGTGAGGGGAGGAAGGAGGAAGATTCATACATCTTTCTTCTGTTCTACTCTCACAGCTCCACCTCAGGGCTGCTCTGACACTCGAGTGTCACATCAAATTGAAGTTGGTAGTGACTAGTCCTCTCCCAGAGCTTTGAGAAGCCAGCTTTGATTGAGTCTGTGAGCTTCAATAAGACAGCATTCTCACCCCCTTGGAGAAATTACTAGCTTGACTTGTATTCATCTGCAGTCATGACAAGGAGGCCTAAAACTAACCCTTTGGCATGATATATTTGATGAAATAATTATAATATGAAAGTCATAGGTAATTAGTCCATTTGCTCAACAGTGTGAAAGGCAAAAAACTAAGTTACAGCTAAGCAAAAAAATAAAAAAGGGTTCCTCAAGAACAAAAGAAGGTAGGAAAGCATTTCATAGTTTTACAGCTGTGCAGCATTATATAGTTCAAGTTCCCCAACCCTTAGTCATACTGTAACTACATAAAAATTACAAATATCCTGCTTTAAGATGTATTTTAATACAAATTATAAAAATCACAGGAAGTCATTATAAAAATCAAATTATAAAAATCACATTCCTTTTTGAAGGAATCATATAAAAAGCAAATAAATCTGCAAAAATAGCTATAAAAAACTTCATTTGAAAGCTTGTTAGTTTTTTTTTCTTAGCTCGACCAGGTGGGCGAGCACTGAAAACACTGTCCTTTCAACATCGGTCTTCAGTGGAATCAGGCCTTTATTCTACGACTTGTCCACAGGTTTCTTAGCTAGAGGTCCCATATTTACCTCCTATTGTAAAATTGTCTTTCCCTGTAGATGGGTTTCTTCCTCTGGATCATCAGGGACAGGAGAACAGATGTAGATGAGCTACTGCTCTGATCAAAAGTGACAATTCCTGTGTTGCTATGCTCTATTTCACCAGAACTGTTCCTTTAAAGTAAATGTAGAGTACTGACTAACAGCTGTCTCTGGATCTGCAAAACTAGTGTTTGCTTGTTCCATGTGAGAGAGCAGACTGCAACCAGCATTTTTTTACTGAGCAATAAAAGCCACAGAAACTATTCCTCAAAATCTTTTAAAAGTTCTTGTTAGGAAAGACATTATATTCATGTTTCCACTTACTGAAAAAACTCTACATTCTGTAATCTGTCTGATCCCYTGGGAACAGGGGGGAGTTTTATTTATTTTAAGCAATATAAATTCAAACAAAACCATTTTCCTATTCCAGATGAATTCACCATTACTTTATTGTTAAAGAATTTGTTAGCTTCTACAGCCAGTTGCCTCAAACTCGGGTAACTGGGGCAACTGAATGACTGGAGAAAGAATTTGTGAAAAGTAGTAATACCACACTATCCAGAAGGAGCCGAGATGTGCTTGCAAGCCTTCAGAAAAGCTAAAACCTCATTTAGGTATCATGTTACCTAGAAAATACTAGTGCTGTTATTATTATTGTTGCTTGGTGGTCAGATTCAGTGTCACAATCCAGTCCTTTACAGAGGCTTTAGCTGCAAGCTCCTCTAAAAAATGAGTTCATTACTTGTAATAAGACACTGATCCCCCTTTAATGTCTGATTAAACAGATGAGCCCTTCCAACTACTGCAGCTTTTATACTCTGAGTGCAGAGTGGGTTTTCTCATTTCTGTTGGGCAAGGTCTCTACATCAACAAACCTGGCACTCTGAGAGATTTTGGGGAATAAAAGGCCAAGCAGGGCAAAAGGATCATGTTCAGCAATAAAAAGCAGCCCAGGGCCAAGGACAGTGGGGAAGCTGGCCTCCCATGTAGCCTGTTCTTATACATATCTTGCTTCAATTTTCCCAGTCTGACCATAGAACTGTATAGAGGAAAAAATATTCTTTAAAGAAAACAATAAAAAAGTATTTACTACTCTAATTTTCATCTATGATAGTAATTTTTTAATATAATTGAATATTAAATATATACACACAAGAAATTAACTTGGCAAGAAACAGGTAATACACACTTATCATATGCAGAAGTCTAGGGAAATATACTAAAACAATCATCTTTATCACAGCTCATCAAGTACAGAATATAACAGTCATTTTGTATGACTGGTTACAGCAGTTGTTTGCTTTGACTATATATTTCCATACCCATATATGCTTTAATTTCTCTTAAGCTTTTGATTAAGTGTTAAAAAAATTTTCTTAAGCTTTTTTCTTTAATATTCCTTGTTCTACACAAAGTCCCTTTACTTTACTTGATATAATCAAGTATATTGACTGCAAAAACTATATTCAGTTGCAGGTTATTGTGTTGCTATAAAACAYGAGAGAAGAAATAGAAGATCTTAGCTGCCTTACCTTCAGCCGAAAACACACCAGTCCCAAGACAACCTCAGCACAGATCTCAAACCTTTCATCCTGAAGGACTAAGTGTTCAAATTGATGCGACAGCCTGACATGCTGAGAAGAGAAAGAGAGTATCTATATTGTATTCATTTGATTCACCGTGTGAATAAAAGGTGTGGTAAAGTATTTTCCATTCTTTTTCTCTGTTCCTTCTTCTGATGTGTGACGATATTCACATATTGCCACCTGTTTGTTAACTTCCATATCGTTTATGACTTCCAGAGACCATATTGAGCCATTGCTGTATCAGTGTCTCAGTCTGTCTTAGGCACTACTGGTCTATTTCTTAATGAGACATTTCAGCACAATTTTTTAAGGTACCATATTAAGAGTAAATAATTTTTATAATTCTTCTTTAGGTTTTCTACCACTGTCAGTTTTTGTCACTTTCCAGTTTTGGCTGGAAATGGCTAAAGAGTCCAAAAGTCATTAGAGGGAAGGGGGGAAATGCACAGATATACAGAGAAAAATTTGTCACAACTTCAGTGCAAATTAAGCTGGAAAGATGCACTTTTAAGAATAGTTCACTTAATATTAGGATATCTGTGAAGAAGAGGAGAACTTGCTCACTATTCTGACCTGGGTGCTCAGGGTCAGGTGGAAAGGAAGTTGATGGCAGTATAATCAAGAAAATGGATAGCAAATCTCAGCAAACCTGTTGAGAAGTTACTGGGGAAAAAAAGAATGACACTGRGCACCAAGCAAGAGCAAATATTTTGAAGCAGAGGAAACCAAAAATCAAATGAATAGGAAAAATATCAATAGGCATAGTAACAACCAGCTGGGAAGTCTTAACATCAGTCAGTATAGCTGCATACTCATATTGTGTTTTGCTTTGCTTTCTTCCAAACAGAAAATGAATTTAACAGCACTTGCAAAAAAAGAATGCATATCCTCATCAGGTACCTGCAGTACCTTATCCAGTGTCCCTCCTACTGGCTACATTAGCTTAGTGTTCATTATCCTAAAAAAAAATCAAAAAACGAACGAACCAACCAAAAATATAAGACAACAGCAACCAGCTATTTGAATCACAGTTTGTCTTCATGGAATAGCCAGTCTACACCAAAAATTATCTGAAACTTCTAAAAATTATGTTTAAAGGTTCTTCAGCTTTTATATATTTAGGATTGCAAATAATTTTACAAAAATAAACAACTAAGCCCATGCTTTTGCACTTTGACTTTTTGTAAATTCAAGGACAGCTATTAAACAAAAATGAAACATAYCACTTTGGGTCAAGGTTAAATGTGGAATGTTTCATCTCACAGGAACTTTTTCCAAGAGGACAAGAACAAGACAAAACAGAAATTACAGAAAAGGGGGGAAAAAAAGGAAAAAAGCCCCAACACATTTTGCAATCTTAATCATAGCTTTCTGATGTTTTTTTTATTTCTTAAGATAGAAAACCATAGTTTATACTGAATCCAAACATTGCTTCAAAACCTTCRTACTGGGCTTACTGGTACCCTATGCAACCAGCCAATCTTCCTGTTGTTACCACTTCCGCTCTGGTGTTTGTTACATCCATTTATCATCTTCCTCTAAAATTAGCCTGACAGCTCTTTGAGTCAGGAATGAGACCAATAAAATGCCCAATCCTTTCCAAGGCATTTGAATGTTCTGCTAATATGAAGAGCATGAATTCACAGCTGTGAAATCTGACCAGAAGCATCTGCATACATACAGATACTTGCATGCATGAGTGCATGAAAAACATATGTGAAAGTGGCATAGGTGTTGTAATGGTCTTTTACTGCCTCCTCCTATCCTCATGTTCTATTGCTTTAACCAAACGTTTTTTTACACAGCTCTGCAAAATTCCACAGTGCATGTACTGTGTCTTGGAAATTAAAGCCATAAAACAAATCATGTTCAATGAGATAAGAATTTCACAACTGTCCAGCTGAATATAATCGCCAACTGAATTTCTTCAAAATTTATCTGGGTAATTGAAGAAAACAAACGTCTAAGATTTGGCTTACTGTGGGAAGTTTGTACAAGAAAACTCCGGACCCATGCTTTCATTTTATGGCAGCTGTTTATGTCCACTTTTTGCACTAAATGATTTTTCAGGAATTTTAAAGAAATAAAAGCAAGGGGAAATAGAAAATTTTTAATAAGTCACAAACCAAAACTCTAGTAATATTTGCATTCATGTCTGGATGCAAGTACTTTTATATACAGAAAGTCTAAACAAACAGCAATAATTGGTAAAGACACTGGGGGGCACCAACCGTTTTAGATTTTACAGAACTGGAAGGAGAGAAAGTGGTGATTTAACCGGAATTTCACGTGTACAGCTTTGCTAAATATGGTTACTCAAGGCCCTGCACCTTTCAACCATATGCTATTATCCTGAATTGCTCTTAAAAAGATTGCTGCATCAGTAAAGTTGAACGTTATTAAGCCTGGAAGTTCAAACTCTATAAAACCGAAGGGCTTTCAGGTATCACACGTGCCCCTGAGAGTCCAAGAGCTGTACCCACACTCTGAACGGGAGGATGGCAGGACATGGCAGGACACGTGTGGCTTTAGTACTTCAACCTTTCAAGACAGGCAGGTACACTGTGAAAATAAAGTCCTGTTTGGACAACTGCAGGCACTGTTCTAAGGATAGGAAAGAAGGAGAGGTAAAAAACTGACAGGCTGTCCTCAGTTCTCTGCTGAATGTGTACATTCCAAGACTGACCTATGGATATCTTTACTCTCCAAGCCCTTTTGATTTTGCCATCTGTGTCCCTAGCACCATTAACTTAAAGTTGGCATTCAAATATTATTTAAGCTTTAAAAATTATTTTATCTAGAGCTGTTATATGATTTAACAAAAAAGTGGACATACACAAACCAACTCAGATATTGTTTCTAGAAATATCATTTGGGCAATCCCTTCATCATGTGGTTTCTCAAAGTGGAATCACATGGACTGCGTTAATGTCCTGAAATGTCTTGGAACAAGTGTCCTGAAACGTCTTGTATAGGAACAGAATAACAGCCCCAGTCTTCACAGTGAAATTTAGCTGACTGAAGAAAAGAGGCTGGTAAGGAGTTTTCATGTGTCACTATTATCTCAGGTATATAACCATTGCTCTTCTGCAGTGCGAAAGGAAACAAGAAAGGGATCTAATTAATTTGGTTATTTTGGATAAAGGGAAATGTCTTACGTAATCAATAACAGGAGCAGTAAACTTGCGAGGCACTAAGATGCAGTCCCTATTTAAAAAATCTGTATTTCTCTATGTATATCTGTGAATACATAAATATAAGTATAAATATAAATATAAATTAAATATAAATATAAATGCTTCTGCATTGAAGTGTTTAAGCTGAATTTTAATTTTTGGGCAAAGTCTTCAAGAGCTAAAATAGTTTTTGACTAGAGGGAGCTTCTCTGAAGCATCAGAGTACACCACTGTGTATGTGCAAATAAGCATACTGGCCTAGTCTTGATCACTTCATACTTTTTCTCCTATAGATTTCACCACTTTGCCTGCCTTAGCCCTTGTCCCACTACACTCTGAAGGAAAATGCTGACAAAAGTCTTCTTAACAGCTACTTGGACTGTGCCACTCCCCAGTTTATATGCTCTCTCTAGCATTGCTGTTCTTCACAGTTCCAGTTTCTTGGACTCTGCTGTTAATTTTTAATGGAATTCATTATCCTCAGTACAATGATTACTTCTGGTCCTAAGGAGGATTCARCTGAGTCAGAATGTTCATAGGGATTGCATACAAAACCCCACTAACTCCTAAATTTCTCTAATTCTGAACTCTTTGAGAGGACTTAAGTCAACAAAGGAGTAATAGATGGTCAAGCTATTTGCAAATAGGCCATTTACAAATGGGCCGTTTGGGTTTCGCATTTATACTGACTCTGAGTGGCTGGAATCACTCCAGGAGACTGCTGGTAGTGGTGATTTTGCCCTCTTTGTGCATCTCCTCTGTGGCTTTGGGACTTACCTCCAAAATTTGTATTTGTCTCTCCCCACATCCTTCAAAGATGACTGTCCTCCTCTTTACCACTGCTTTAAAACCTATACTTTGCAATAGGTTAGTATGACATGCTGTGTGTGAAGAGCACATAACTGGAATGTTTGGAAAACAAAAAAAGTTACTGCATCTAAATCCAAGTCACACATTCTCATCTCCCAGGAATATTTTAGTTCCTAAATGCCAACCTCAAGCAAATGCCAAATTGCAGTGGTTATCCAGTCATTTTGATGTAGACCTTAAGGCTGCAAACACAACAAACATCTCTTCCTTAAAACATACTAATAAAAGAGAGGAAGAAAAAAAATTGTGACAGTTTACATCTAGGAAAAAAAAGTTTGTGAAAAGAGATTTGCAGTTGTCATTGGTCTTCCACATAGCAACTTGCTAACATACAACAAATAGGGTGGCTTCTTAAGGATATACAGTGTTTTTTCCCTCTATACCATGTCAGATGCTCATCACTACTGAAGCTCTCAAATCACTTTGTAAGTAACAYCAGGCCGCGCAAAAGAAGCCTAAGGAGAAATCTATAAACAATGCACAGATCTTCCTACAGTTTTCCATGTCTTAGCAAACAGGCATCTTCTTCCCCAGATTCCAGCCCAAGGAGCTGTTTCAAATCTCTGCTCTTCTGCCTGACTCTGTTATCCTTTCCCTGGGGCAACTCCTTAATAACACAACAGAGTGCTTCTTCCCACTTCCCCAGCTCCAGCCCCTCTGCTCTCCGTTGGAAGGTTGCAATACCTGCCTCTGCCACTGTTCCTAGATGCCTTCTCATTCTACCTATGTCCACTCTATCACCCACCCAAATACATCTTCAAATCATCAAATGCAGCTTCAGAAATAATTCTGACACCTACAGGGCTTCCCTTAAAGCCCAGCTAAAATCCCAAATACACAAGACACAGTACCAGCCAGGTACCACCTTGGCAGCAGTGGGAATATAAAAGCGGTTATTTGCAAGATGCTACAACATGTTGAAAAGAAAGCAGCTTTTCAAGGCCAGGCACTGGGATGACCAATGTTAAAGTTCAGTTAACAAGTGAAGTTAAATTCCAAATTACTTTTCATTTGGAAACTTGTCTATAGGTTTGAAAATTTAAACCAGTGTCAGGCTGCTTTACATACTTCATTACTACTCCATCAAAAGAAAAGTCATCACAATGGAGCTCATGATAATTCCTGAGAAGGGAGGAAAATGTACAAGATATGAAATACATTTTTAATTTTTATTTTGCAGCTACTGATATAATTTTACCAGCACAGCTGAAAACTCACAAGAGATATCTTAAACTCTGCTAGAGCAGGGAGCAAATGAAATGCTTTATTTCTTGAAATTTAAGTTCAACAGAGATCTTGCTTTTTTTTTAAACATGCTTTGGAACCCACTGAACCAGCATTCATTGGGGGTGAGTAGCGGATATGAGGAGAAACTGACTTAATGGTTCCAGTTTGAAGATGGATACAGTGAGACAAATTCTTCACTTAATTATCCCTCTTGACCTTTCATAACTTATTTTTATATCTATACTGGAGAACAATTTAGTCCTTAATGAAATATAAACCAAACACAATCAGTTCAACAAGCCCTTGAAATCTTAGCTGTCTGAATTACCTTTACAAATGAGGAAACCTATTAGGGTTTTACTTTGGAGTCAATATCTTTAAGAAAAGATTCATTTGATAGCCTTCCTGAACTGTATTGTCACAGAAAATATCAAAGCTTGGTCCTGAGCTGTGATTCTATGAAGACAAGTAGCTTTTGGCTGGACAGTCAGGGAAAATATCTGGGAGACAGGGAAAGAGAGAATTTGTTGAATGTAAATGCTGACATGTGGAAACCAGCCTGACAAAAGGCCATGCAATTGATATGAGGCTTCCAACCCTCTATTTTCCCAGTGAGAGATTTAGCCTTACTTAAAAACAGCATCATACTGAAATAATTGCAGTCTCAAGAAATCTGACCTGAGAGAGAATCCCACTAGGAATGGTAATGGTAATGCTAATCAAGTGATAACCCCATATCAGTTTTTCATTAGAAGGATATGTATCAGAACGATACAAGGATGATTGATAGAAGAGCATCAGGATTGCCACATCTGCCAAAATTTATTTCTGAAAGCCTCACTAAGGATAAAAATCGAATTTTTATATTTGTAGAGTCAGTTGAAAATTATAGTGTAATTAAAATAAGAAGCAAAGAGGGTACCCTCCATCCCAGAACCTTTCCAAATCAAAAGATACTTCCTTCTACAGTGATTTTACAWGAGTGGAAAAAGTCTTTCTTAGGAATTCTTATGTTTAGTACCACAATAGAAAGAAGTGTGTCTGCAGGGAGTGTGCTATACTAGACCAGGCCCTTAGCTAATGGATATTTTTGTAAATATTTAGAGCCAAGTCATGGATCTCCCCTCACTAGAGGTTTCCCTGAACTTCATAAAGATGAAAGGTATGCTTGAATTTGACTTTTCTGCTACAGAGGAAGTATATATAATTTAGACTGGCGCCAGATGTGTTTTTTAGTGATTAAAACCCCCTCCTTTTTACATCAAGAATAAACTTAGTACTTATAACAATATTAACAAACTGTAAATTGTACACATTCTTTTTTAAAAAGAAAAAGTATTTTAAACAGGAAATAAAGCAGCAGCAGAGGTGGACATGCTAAATAATGACACTGTATCCCTTTAATCATAATCTAAACATGCTATCAACGCATGTACATTAATAAAGAAGTAATGAATATACATGTGTTTCCACAATAAAACCATGGATGTGCTCTGGCTTAATTTGAGAGGGAACTATTGTACCATACTGTAGAAATGCCAAATTCCTAGACTTGTCTTCCCTAAAGATGAACACACAAGAGATGACAGCTTTGATCCTGCCATGATATGAAACTGTGACCTTACATGAGGCAAACAAGCAGGACCCGTGTTGAACTGAGCTGCCTAAAACTGTTTCCTGTGCTTTCTGATGTGCAGAGAAGTCATGGAAAGTAGGTAGGTAGCCAGCTCACTCTCCCCTGCCATCCCACCACAGGGTGCCCAAGAGGGCAATTCCCAGTCACCTTGCGGATGTGCTCCTGCAGCCCCGTGACCCCGTACAGCCTCAGCACGAACCAGAGCTTCAGGGAGCGGAACCTCCTGCCCAGGGGGATTTGCCAGTGCTGCAACCAGAGAGAAGAGCCTGTGTCAGAAGCCACAATTGCAGTGACACAGCAGAAACTACGTTCTGAGATGGTTTTGAAGCAAACCACATTGCCACAGGAGCAGGTGCTAGCGGTGGGTCAAATAATAGTAGAAATATCWACTCCAGGTTAATGCCCTGGTGTGAGTGTTTAATACTCAAGATTTTCAAATTAAAATTGACAAAGGAGGTTGGTGTCGGAATGGAAGGGTCACAAGGCAAATCAAATTTTCTTTGTGCATCCTGAATTCTCCTCAAAGGCTTTACAAAAATAAGTATCTTAGAAACTCATGTACTTTGGCTTGTTTAAAGTTGTGGGGCTAGCATCTACAATGACAGGCCTGTTTTCCATTTCAAAACAACAGTGTTTCCATGGTAAAAGATTAAAATAGAGATGCTTTTAATTTTTTTTTAAATTGTGTTATCCACTATGTTAAAGAAAAAAAACCCAAACCCACAACTTTAAGCAATTCCTTTCTACTGCCTAAATTTAGAGATACTGTACATGCAAGTCAATTTCTGCCTTTAAACAATTTTATTTTTTTTTCAAAAGACAAAAAACCAAATTTCTGTTCGAGGAATGTTAAAAATCTAGCAAGCTGCATCCTTCTTGGAAAAAAACATAAAGGTTGGCAATGTATGATAGTAATGGAAAATAAAAGTCCTAAAAATACCAGTATATAGAAATAATAGTATTGATTATTACAATGGTACTGTACTTACCCGATAATCTGTTACAAGACCTGGAAATTAAAGAAAAAAATGTTCACATTGCATCATCATCACAATAGCCAAAATCTTTAATAATTCTAATGTTATTGAAAAAGCTGTATCTTAGGTGTCCTTTACATCTGGTACAAACTTCAGCATGATCAGTGTCAAGAGGACCACTAAATATCTAGTTGGGTACTTGGCAGCATGTTAAATGAGGGTGCTTGAACCTTTATTCCTTAGCTAGTCAGAATATGCCACTAACAAATTAAACAGTTTATAGAAGAAACACTGTTTTCCTTTCTGTTATACTGCAGATACTATGGAGATGACAGACCAAATACTATGTTTATTTTCTTCCTGTAGGGAAAACAAGCAGTAGATAAAATGACTATTCTAATTTTGGTTTAAACAGTTTGCAGAATCCCCAGACTCACTTCATAACTCATTCTCTGCTGTGAAATGTCACTATCTTTACCCTACTGAACTGGTAACACTTTTAAAAATAATCCACTTCTAAATACCTTTTATACTCATACATATATTTGTTGCTAATTCTTCAGCATGTCTAATAAGTGACTGGAAAAACTGACTCAGAATTTGACCTCTTTCTGCTTGGAGAATAGTATTCTGCATTTTTTATGGATTTTTGTTTGACGTACTGAAAGCACCTTACAAACACAGATTGACTAAGCCACAAATCAGTCCAGGGAGGCAAGCAGAGGGTATTATTAGTTATCCTTTATACAAGCATACAGCGGCAAGATGCATCTACCTTTTCTTTGAATCAGGTAATTAGACTGATTTCACAGTAGAGGCAACTTTAACACAGTTAGTTACTTGCTGTAAGTCAGCAACAGAAATTAAACCAACGTAACATTTAAAGCATGTCCTTAGGACGCATCTGTTTAGCTTCCCTATTCTGCTTTATTACTCGGCAGTGGAGTATAAGCGTCATAGGAAAGTATGTACTTGGATTCCTTGGGAAAATACTAAGTGCCCCTGGAATTGCCAACTGGAAGGTATTATATWGAACTGTAGCTTCTGAATTTGACCAGTCTATGTCATTTACATAATTTTCAGCCTTTATGTTTTCTAGGAGTTTAAAAAAACAACCAAATTATTTCCTGTGTTACAAGCTCTCTTGCCAATGTTCTCTCATTTATGCAATCAAAACATAGGAATAAACATGGTCCTTGTTTCCCTGTAGCAGATAGCCATCAGGTTCTTTTACCTGTTATTACGTTGGTTTCCAGGTGGTAAAAAAAACCAAACCCAAGAAACAACCAACAATCATTAACCTGTTCCTGGACTTCAGGAAATGAATGTGGTTGTCTCTGCTTGGTAATGAGGTAAATTGATAACATTCCTATTCTTCTGCATTGTAGCAGCCATTTCTGTGTGATAGCTGCAAGACTGGTAGCAAGGAGAGTAAAGCAACTGGTGACAGATAAATAATCCTACGCTCCTGTAAGGGGCTACGTCTAATGATCCACAACAACGGCTTTCACAAGCTGTGAAGCAGAATGTAATCAATGATTAGTCCTTGATTCCTTGATTACAAGCCTTAGTCTTACATCTGTATTTAACCAGGAGGAACTGCATTGTGGGAGTGTATGTGTTGTTCACAATAGAGTACAAAGCTGCATTCTTCTAACACTGCCGTGAGGATTTGACCTATATCCTGGGTTGCCAGGCAAGCTAGTATAATCTTCCTGGTGTGATGATGCAAATCACATAAAATTATAATTAATGACAAAATAAAGACTCTCCCCTTGGGGACACACATAATTGCCATATGGTTATTAAGAGTAATTGCTCACAGATAGAGATATTTTTCCCCTCATTTAAATTCTTGAGTGAGAAATGAGCGAATTCAGAAATATTACTGCATTTACTTTGTAAACAAGGATAGGAATTCTCAGACCTGCGAATACTGAGAATATAAGACCCTGCATTACACAAGTCTTATTTCCAGGAGTGCTGACATCCCATAAATCACACAGGGATCAATAGGGAGTGTAGCACCTTCGTGTAGCAAATTAGKAGCAAATTTGACTATGTTTATTGGAGGCATAAGTGTGGGTTGGAAGTTTAACTGGAGGCATTTGCATTTGAAAAGTGCTGTCCAACTCTTTGGAAAATTGATATCAAATGAAAATGGAGCATAGAAAAAAATTAGCATTACTAGACTGCTAGTAATAGCTGATCTCTGAAATCATTATGTTAGATCACATAACATGCTATCACACTTCTGAAGTGACACAAGATGAAGGCCAAAAAACTTTTTATCCAACTGGGGTGACTAAGTTTTCAGGTTAACTAGGTGGCCTTACTGAAAGCAGCTACTTCATGAAAGGTTTGATTTTCTTCAGGTTTTATTTAACCAGGTAAGACCTGAAGTTCTTGTATCAGCACTACCTGCTGTCACAAGAACATATTTTCACTTCAGTTAAGGTCRGAATTTTTTCTCCTGAAGAGAAATATTTTAATGTCTATTAAGTAAAAGCTAGTGCCTTAAGTGTTTTTGCTGTAACTTGTACTTTTTCATCAAAAAAGGCAAAAAAAGTATATATTTTTTTCTTAACAATTCAAGCCTTTAGAGGGTGAACCTCAGCTCCAGAATTACTGCCTGTTTCTGTTTATTGCACTGTTCTATATTTGCATTGCTTGGAAATGGAGGAAAGGAATAAAATGCAAGCTTTATGCCAGTTCACGATTAAGGCACATGAATCCTTTTTTCCTRGGGCTTTTTAGTGAATGGTGGAATTCTGGATGGTATTAATTTAAATGTCAATGAGTTCATAGCCATAACAGGATACACTTCTAAACACAGATCAGCACCAGCAATTCCAAGAAAATTGAGATTGAGTGTATGGTAATGCCTTCCACAGATTATTCACCCTCTTCAGAAAGTTATGAGGGAACTTCCACCACATGTTGACACTGCACTGCTGTGACCTTCCTCACAATTATTCAATTAATAACCAAATGTGTAAAAATGGCCTTCAGGACGGCAAATACCACGCTGCAGTTGCTAGGTATGTGCAAGGACCAGCACTAATCCATTAAAGAGCTTTGTACAGAGCCTCAGATTTGTAAGTTCTTTGTGAGCATTTTGTGAAGAGCTTTCATGAGCATTTTGTACAAGACAGMTAGCCTGCTCTTATTGCATTTCCCTACAGCCAGTTGTAAGAACATGAGAGCTACAGGATAATGTCCCAGAAAGCTATTACCCAAAACCAGAGCACAGACAGCAAACACAGTTCACCTCTTCTTTGTAGTTTCGGGGAGTGTTTGCTCCTCACGTGGGCTTTTGAAAAATTTGAATGAGAGCTTGCATCAATAGCTAAGAAAAAAAAGTCACAGACCTTAGAAACTCTAAAAACAAATCAGATCCTGAAACCATTCTGGAGAAGGATGTGTTGGAGAAGGCAGGTTAAGGGACTTGATACATAACACCCAATAATATGTTTATCTGATAGCCAAAAGATCAATGGTAAGTCTGAAACTAGGGAAATCCCAATACAAAAGTAGTAATATAATGCTTTATAAAATTATTCTAATTCTATTGCTTTTAACTAAAATCTCACTAGACATGTATTTGCACTTTATTAAGCTTAGCTCTCTAGGGTGCTCAGAAAATGGAAACAGGCTCCTAAACAACTTGGGTAGTTTAAGAATTGCAGTTTTCATCTTAAGTCCTTCTTTTCCATTAAATATCAGTGTGCAAACAAAATAATAATAATAATAATCTTGTTCAGTTATAAAATTACCAGACTCCTGATGGTGATGCTGCAGATAAAGAGGTTCTAATTTAAAGGCACCTATTAAATCTGATCTTTTTTTCACCCTGTATAAAAAAGAAAGAAATCACATTGAGATATTCAACAATAAAGACTTAAGGGATTAAATTTCCACAAGAAGTGAAGTCAAATTGAATGTGTTTAAACTGGCATATTTCCTGAGCACAGCCTGTGCCATTTTCAGTGCTTTTTCGCAGCCATATCAGTACTGTACTTACAAGTAGTTAAGTGTAAGGCTCAGCAGGAACGGGCAGCATGACTGCACGACTGCATATTTAAAAACAGACAAGAAACAGACATAGAGGATCTTTTTATGGTGATAGACACTCACACCAGAATGTGAGACTAGCTGAAGCAATGTTAATGTTTGCAGTCAACAGAAGTTGTCTTGAAATTACTGCAGTACAAAGCTGCGTGGGAAGAGCTGTTGCTTCCTAAACACCGTGCGGAGCCACGCTGAGACTTTGGGGATGCTGGCCACTCTCTCTTCATGCTGCCATGGGAGGAGTAGCAGCAGCCACTGGAAGGGACAAGCCACCCGGCCCACACTCAGGCTTTCCCTTTGTACCACCCTGCCCTTAGCTGGATGCCATACACAATTCCTGACAGACATAGTACAGCACAATGGAACACTGAGAAGCGTACCTTACTACTGCCAGCTAGGGGGTGGTGTGACTGGACTGAGGTTCCAAAGCCAGTGTGTCCCTTTCAGAGAGAACAAGCTATGTTTTGCCAATGGCTAATAACAAGATTTTTCTGGTTCATGCTTCACGCTGTGCGAGACTGACTCACCTCCACAAATGTTGGGGTTTATAGAGGCAGAAGAAGAAGAAACCATAAATCAAAAAGGGAAAGGCTGCTACATCATTATATTAGGCCTATAAATATATTAAAGTAAGCAAAAATTATGTCAACACAGGGATACTCTAAATGGCAAAAGTCCAAAACTTTTTTCTGTGTTTTAATGTAGAATTGTAAATTTCTGAGTAAAAATCTAATTTCCAATGTCTTAGTGTGTATGTGTACGTGTACAGGCCAGTACATACACCCACTCTCATTCACATCTAGGCTGTGGTCATAAAACATTCAAACAAAAAGCCTTCCTCTCACTAATGATCGGGGAAGTACCAAGGTCAACAGCTAAGTATTTGCCTTCAGGTATGGAAAGTACATAGCTAAAAATAAGTAAACTTATGCACATGAAAAATAGCAACAGATTTTCATATTGCTCTCAATAAAAACAATTAATAAYGTATTTGTGTGCTAGAAATGACCTGTGGACAAAAGGAAGAAAATATTAACTGAAAGCAGGTTTAATTAGGATAAATGTTTTTAACAAACCCTAAGTTGTTCTACTGTAGTTTATTTGAAATGTTTGATTACTTTGATATATTCATGTTTCAGTAGCTCATTTTGTATGCAACTAATCCAAGTTACAAGCAATGTCCTTAGTTGTTTTGTGAGAGCTTAATTCCTTCTCCTGTAATATGCTGTATTAAACAATGGAACAGATGACTATTCTGCAGGAACATCTAGCTTAGAAGATGCAAAAATGACATGGAAGTTTGCGTAGGCAGGGCATGCGGGAAGGGTGCTGYGTTCTGCAAGTAGGTCCACACCTCAGGCAAGTGCTCAGGAGGCCCACGCCAGACTGCTGAGGGCTCGAGGTCTCTGCCATGATGGTGGGCACTTGCCTCAGAGCCAAACCCAATGTGTCTTTCGAGGCAGCCCCTGAGAAGTCTGATGCTGCCACTCAGATGGAACTGGTAAGGAAGGAGATGTCAGTACAGGCGAGAGCTTGCAATGGATGACTAGATACTGCTCCTGGAGAAAAGGCTGGTACCTGCACAAAGTGTGCACATGTGGATGAGCTGTTGTGGCAGGTGGCTCATCTACAAGACACAGTTAATATATGTGTAATATGTGCGGTAGTAGAGGGACTGAAACCGAGGTAGACGTGTGGCTCCAGAACCCTGAAACACCTTGGACCCTGGTGACCAACAAAGCAGGGCTCCAATTCAACCTTCACACTCCAACACTCAGACCAAAATCAGGTATGATGTTTTAGAGGTTTTAGATGTCCATGAGCAAAGCAAACAAGGAGAACTTGCACCAGCAGCACTCGGTGGTTACTGTATAAAGAAATGTTGAGTGACTGTAGTGGGCGACTCTCTGTTAAGGGACAGTGAGGCATCCACCCACTGGCCTGAAGAATGTTCCTTGACTTCCTCTCAGGATGAAAATCACAGGGCTACATGATGTCCAGAGGTCCCTTACAACACTAACGAATCTCTGATCCTATGAATATGTATTTCACAAATTATACTGGTAAACTAGAATTTTTTAAGGCTGGATGTTATGCTAATAGACCAAGATCTAGCTTAAGTAGCATAGATTGACATGTTAAGTACTCATAATACAAAATGCACAACAAAAGTCCTGGTGAATAAAGTAGTGAAAATCTGCGAAAAGTGACTTACTTGAATTGCACATCTGCAGCTTTTAACTGCCTCACTATTTTGTGCATTTTTAATGACAGATGGAAAAGTGAACTCATAAACCAACAGGAGAATTTCACTTCATTTTGTGTTCAAGCACATTGTTCAATTTTGTTCAGTTGAAGTCAGGAAGTGAAATACAATTTCATTTCCAGCAATTTTCAAGGCCAGGCTGGATGGGGCTTTGGAGAACCTGGGCTAGTGGAAGGTGTCCCTGCCCATGGCAGTGGGGTTGGGAATGATCTTTGAGTTCCCTTTCAACCCAAACTATTCCGTGATCTACAGATAGGCATTTGATGTAAGCACCTTCCTTCCAGATACTGAAACACTCTTCCCAACCAAAAGTTAACACTTAAACCCTGAATAGAGTAATAAAAGTCAAAAATCCCAAGACTTTGGAAGATTATTATTTTCACTCTCTCTGAATGAAGACACTTCTTCCTATTTTACAATATTCCAGAGTACCAATTAAACAAGTCAGGCAAACTGACTATAGTTGTACGGCAAAGTCTTTAGAGGACCCTAACATTTGAATATAGAAAATACACCCTTCTTGGATTGGCTATATTAAATTCCCTTTTATAGGAAATTGAATGCTCTTTTCTGTACATCAAGAAGTCTGAGAATGTTTTACAAAAGCTTTATAATGAAATTGCCTCCAAATCCAAAACAACATCAGTGCCACATATTGCACTGAGTAGTTAAATAATTACATTACAGACCTAATGGCTAGATTATTTTAATCAGCTGGCAGTGAAAAGAAATGTGAGTGTTTACTGGGGAAAGTGCTAGGAAACAAGGTTATTTGGAAGTCTGCCCATAAGTGGAACTCAGATTACTTTGATTCTGAAATGGTGTCCATTGTTTACAGAACTCTTTCCATATTACCCCGATATTATGCTTAATACTTTTTAGGAATCCTACGAGGACTACGTATGCTTCACAACTCCTTTTTCTTAACATGTTCCTTCATCTTTTATTATTACATTTCACCTTTTCAGGCAGTGCTACAGTTGGTAAGAGAGGTACATTTTGGACATGGGCTGGACAATGGACTTGGCTTCAAGTCAAAGAGTTTAAGTGCACATTTCATTCTCTATTAAGTTAATAACCCCTATACATAAATGCCTTGCTGAAATGAAGACCAGATGGCTATAGTTGTGAAACTTTGACTAAGGAGACACATTGCAAGGTCTTTTGAGAGTCTCTGTAATGGAATCTTCCTACCTATGAAAACAAGCATTTTATGCAATGGCTTATCTAAAAAAAAAGAAAAAAAGAAAAAAAAAAAAGCAAGAAACAAAATGCAGAAAATACTTTCCTAAGTCTAAAGTCAAAGCTTTACTAGGAAGAACCTAAAATCACCTGAGATGGGAACTCACAGTGTGATTGTATATACCTTGTTTTACTGGAAAGCCAGGTAAAATGCTTTTAACATAGTTCCACAGGGTTTTCAGGGAAACCAGGATTAACAAGCAAATAAACTGTCAGGGACTAGACTGTGATTCCTAATCGTTCTACAAACATTAAAGAGAATGATAGTGTATTGTCTTATTTGCAAGTGGCTATATTTTTAACAATGTCTTTAGGTGATGAGAAAAAGACGGGAGAAACCAGCAAAGGAGTTTGTTTCATCATCTTCCTACTTCCATACACAGAGAGACATGGCATGCTATGAGGTACTTATAAACTAGAGTGCTGGGTTAATCACTGCCACCACTGATGAATTAGGGTCAAAATGTAAGCCATCTACCCTAASGAAAAGAAAAAAGCCATAATGGTTTTGAAGATTTGAAATGCCCACATCAGCTGAAATATTGAAGTAAAAACCATAATATATTACCTGAAAAGTCAGCTTTTCTGGGGAAATTAAAAGAGCCAAAGGTTAACCAAAAGCAACTGAGTGATCACTGTCTTACATTTATTCTTCGTTTAAATAAGGTGACCTATTTCTGGATGATGTTTTGGAGTCTTCCATTTAACATTCAGTTTTTCCTTTTTTTTTTTTCATTTTTGCAAATTTTGTTCTATTATAACTGAAATTAATGTTTTCATTTATTTTGATAAACAGACTGCATTTGCTGAATAGCTGTTTTGCTAATAAGTATCATTAGTTGTGATGCTGGTAAGCATCTAGTTTGGGACAAAATAGGATCATCTGTTATGGAATGTTTTTAACAAAACCATGTAATTATTATTGCTATGATAGTTTGCTTTGTTTGAAAGTATGTCTATGGGTTTCTATTTTGGCATCTTGCTATATCAAAATGTTGTCTCTGCTGTCATCTGGGAAAACTGAAAGTCAGTACAAAATTACATAGATAATCCTTTTTGAAATCAGCTGCTTTTCATCAGCCAAATCCTAAATATTTTTAGAAAAGCTTTTAAAAGAATCAAAGCTCAAACCAAAAGAAATTTTATGGAAAAGAAAAGAAAAAAAAAAAGCCCTGTTTAGCATGCTGTTCATTGCACTGATATCCTTAAAACAAGTTTTTTCATTTATGTTTTAAACAGTCCCAAAAAGGAGCCAGTATAAATCTGCAGACTTTTTGGGACTTCTCTCTCTTTCTGGAACACAATGCAGAACTCAGGCGTATTTTTTCATGTTTTTGAAACCTGGATTAAATGAAAGTGAACTTTGTAAATAATTTATAAGTCTTAAAGCTATCCAGTTCTCTTCATTTCAACAGAAATAGATGTCTACTGCTAGAAAGGAAGACTAATATAAGCTGATTTTTGTCTCTTGTACTGTTTCCTTTTACTGTAATACTTACCACATAGCAGAGCAGTCAAAATTCACTAGGAGCCATTTGTGAGGATTAAAGTTAAATGAATCTGCAAACTGAGAATGGAAAAATAAAAACAGAATTATGAAAGAGAAAAGGATCCATGTACTATAGATATAACTTTCAAATTGTCTGTGTACACCTTAACTATGAATCAATTCCTGAACTGAGTATTTATAATGTTCATGCTGATGTCACCTTATTTAGTAACTGCTGTYAAATTTTCATTTATTTTGTGAGTAGAATTCATGTTAGGTGTGCAATTAGGCTATTGGTATTATGAAAATTTGGGCATTTGTTAAAAATTACACTTTCTAGATATATATGTTATGGAAAAGTATATGTCTCATTGTGAACAAAAATAAATAAATAAGTCTGCATTCTCATAAACATTCACTGAGGTTCATATCACATTTTCCAGTAGCAATTCCCTAAGCTTTCTATTTCCAAGAATATTAAATATATAAACACAAAATTCATATACAGAGACAAATTATATACTTAATTCAGAATCTGCACATCACATTCATTCATAAAATTACAACTGACTAGGAAATATTTTTTTTTGTTTTGTTTTGGGTTTGGTTTTGCCTACTGAAAGGGTATTTTCTTTTCATTTTTTCATCTCAGTCAAAAGAAAAACCACCAAAGAGTAAGCACTCACAATACATGTTTATACACATCATGTGCCAGGCCCAGTTTACTCGACATATGTTTAGGCGTGGCATCAGAAGAAACCCAGGTACATAAGATGGACATCATGTGCGAAAGGCTTCATCCATGTTTTCTGTTTTAACAAAGGCAGGTGTCACCAGCCTTAAAAAAAAGAGATGGGGATGTGGCAGCACCAAGGTCTGACTATTCCATATAGCACTTTTCTGTTCTCATTTGCTTCTCATAACCTTCCCTGCAACCTGTAAACAATTAACAATTGATCTAATAAGAGAAAATTATCTGTCTCTTTATCTMTCTATACATCTATCTAGCTATCACCCTGTACTATGTAAGGTAGGAAATGTATTCATGGTTGTTAAATATTTACTCTTATGACAAATGCTGGCCCAGACAAGGGATGCTGTTTCATTTCCTTCAGGAACCAATAACAATAATTTAAAAAATATTCCCCCACAGGAAATTACAACAAGCTTCATTTGCTGATAAAAAAGAGACAGAAAGAAATGCTTTATTTGTGAGGGGGTTTTCCCTCCTCTTCTTCATTAGTCACTGCCTATCAGTGCTGTGTTTAAACTTCTGGCTTTACCAAACAGTAATATTTTCTCCACCGACGTGGAAGACAAGGACTTATCTGACTGTCTGAGGGGAGCAGCAGGAAATTGAAGTATTCTTATCTAAGCAACTGAATGCCAAGTAGCTCAGCAAGGCAGGGGAAAAGGAACAGCAGTGCTGCTGGGGGAATATTTCATTTAGCTCTCTTGGTTATTAAACCCTGTCTGTTTGAGATACAGCTACTGGCTCTATCCTATATGACTTTCAGGATGTAAGAAAAAAACCAAACATAATGAGGTCCTTAATTTGTTGAACTTATTTTTTTTTTCTCTTTTTTTTTTTTTGTGTAATGTAGAATTAGGATCTCACAAATGTGTCTTTTGGGATATTAGGGAAAAAGTTCCTCTTTTCTGTTTTGTAAGATACTCAATTCAGTACTACTTGCTATTCTGAATTACAAACTTCTACATAGAGGGGTACTTGCATACTCTCCAGTATAAACCAGTAAATGTTATATAAACTTAAGTAATGTAATAGAATATACAGGGATTTGTAGTGCAAACTGAGGTGCAGCTTACTCAGAGATTCTGGAAGAGCCATTAATCTTGGGTACATAAGAGACACATAAATTCTATGAAAGAGCAAGGTTTTAGCAGGCTGCTAGAGAAAAAACACTCATTCACCTCCACTCCATTTAAAAGATGCCTGAATTCAGGGCAGATGAATGCACTCCCCGCATAGGCTGCATCAATATGCATCCAGATATTTTCCTTATTGCCTAAAAAAATAATTGAAGGGGAAATAAATTAAACAGCAGATTAAAAAGCCCTTTTAATTTGCATGAAACCAAGTACCTGGGAGATTTTTCTTTGAGGTTATTATTTCCCTAATTTAAAATCAAATTAAAAGATTAAATGTTTTCACCATCTGGGATTTCATTAATACATAAAGATGTATATATAACATATTATCTTTCCTTCCCACTTCTACTGGAACAAAGTCATAGAACCATAGAATCATAGAATATCCTGTGTTGGAAGGGACCCACAAGGATCATCATGTCTAGGTTTATCTTACTAATATTAGGCAACATAAAATATTTTGTGATTTTGATTTAAGAACCATTATAAAATACACTTTAAAAAGATGTATCTAGAGATTTAGCTATAATTTCTATAGTAATAAAACTACTTTAGCAGGAGGAGCTAGAATATTAGCTGTGGTCCCCGCGTCTGACTCTTGTTTCTAAACAGTATTTTTTACACATTGATAAATGTACATGCACATGCTTTTGAACTATGTGCAGCAAACCATTTATTTCGAGGACAGACACTTATGCAAAAGCAAGCACTGAAATGCTAAGAAAGTGCTACTTTTGATTAGTTGCTGAATGGTTTCTGCAGAAATATTTTGGCATATGAGCAGCTCACGTATTTTCTGTAATTCAGTATTCACACCCTAGATCACCTGTATTAATGCACTCAATAACAATTCTGGTCTATGAGTTGATGGTTGAAGCCCACATAGCATCTTTACACTGGTCTCCAAATAATTCTGAGGGTTATTTCCATGTACAGAGGTATATTCATTGAGATCTGCAGTTGGCCGCCAACTTCATGCTAAAATTTGCATTCTTGTGAACTACATTTTTTATTTGCATAAATGCTTAGGAAAAGCTACTAAGATATTATTCACAACATCCACAACTTAGGTTTATTTGAAAACATGTTGAATGTTTAACTGATTATTAATTTTTAAATATAATTGGTTCGATACACAGCCTTTATTTCATAGGACTACTCCTCATATATACTAAGAAGAAGATGAAGCAGAAAAGGTAGCATGAGACTTCTCATTTCAGTGCTATGCCATCCTTCTGCTGGGCTCTGCTGCACGCGCAGGGAATCACTGAGGTGAAACACACATGATTAGTTGTTGTGCCTAAAAGTATTGGTGTCACTGTATTAGGTGAGTTCTATAGGAATAATCTGTAGCTGCTAAGGAGACTACTATGAACCTGTTTGAAAAGGAGAAACTGAGTCTCTGCGGCTTGTCCTGAAGGGCAGGAAACCTCAGAACAAGTGACCACCACACAAGCCCCGAAGTTTTATAACCTGAATAAATTAACAGAACATCAAATTTAGCTGTGTTTCTATGAAGCTGCTTCCAATTGCTTGCAGCTATAGATTTCCTGTTCTAAATGCACACTTGAAGAGATACAGTGCACTTTGGTGGCATTTTCATCAGCCAGCAAGTGTGTGCTTTTGACCAAGCCCTGCTGCAGATCAAAGCTTGA
Source organism: Amblyornis subalaris (assembly GCA_018881555.1). Lineage (NCBI taxonomy): Eukaryota > Metazoa > Chordata > Aves > Passeriformes > Ptilonorhynchidae > Amblyornis > Amblyornis subalaris. Next base: position 34,950,198 of record JACAXG010000001.1, on the reverse strand, counting down.
CACAGCAAACCATAACACAAATACTTATGAAGAGTCCATGACTAGATCACTGTATTAACACCCTGGCATTTGTCCTATTTTCTTGAAAGAGGAAGAAAATCGGGGAGGGGAGAGTAAGGATTAAGAATACATGTGGATTTTTGGTGCATATTTCCCTGCTTTTTATAGTTGTTAGAACCAGGCAGAAACAAAACACTTGATGCAGAGCAGAATTAGAGGTCAACTTTTCCCTGATATTCAGCATTGCTCTAGGTGCACTTGSGGGTAAAGGGGCTTGAAGAAAAATGTTACAAACTGAAGCACTTGCAGTAATTTGTAAGTGATAGTCTTCCATAATATGCTCCCTCAAGAAAAAAAAAACCCTTGAGGCAATGTCCTCTATACTCTTAACAATTTGAGAATGCACATTTACTGCTTGACCTAATGTTAGAAATAAAACTGTAATTGAAGGTCTCATCTATAAGTAGGTTTATTGAATTTGGACRGTGACATTGCATAATATCCTGGAAATGACTCAGCATGGCTTAAACTGGTATCTGCGATTTTAGAAAGAAGCAGCAAAGACTTACAAATAGGACCCAGTTCTAACAGTTTGTCAAAGGAGCAGCAAGGGGTGGTTCCAAGTGTTGCACAGAACTGCAGGCCAAAAAAAAACAAAACAAAAAACTGTTACAGCACAGAAAATTGCCAAATGAAAAAAACTGTCTGCAAAGGCAACAATGAACAAAAACAATAGATGATATAGGGCAAAATAAACTGATGTTAGTCATTACCTATCCTTAGTGGAACTTTTGAGAATGTGGGTGGTTTTTTTCAAAGCTCCCATAAGAGTCCATTGAAACAGAGGCATAAAACCAAATGTTAATATAAAATTGACTGGTAAGTACTGTAATGTAGTCACAGTGTTATGCTAATGCTGTATTTTATGTATTTTTTATATGTTCCACATGCTTATTGTGTGGCCCAATACTAACCTCACACATGCAAATGCCATCAAAGTGATTTGCAGTTCATGGTATATAAGCAAGTTCTGAACCTGAGCAACAAAAAGGTGCTGAAATTATTGCTGACAGAACAGATCATCAAATGTTGGTCTTGATCAGAGCCACAGCTCTGCAACAGAGATTTGTAACTGATTTATGCTCAAGGGATCTGCAGCCTGGAACCTGTTCACTAGTAGCATATGTTCACTATTTGGCTTACAAGATTTTTTCCCAGAGAAACTTCTCCTGAATTCATCCTAAAATACTGGAACTGTTCTTCCTTCATTCTGTTAATGTCTCATTGAATGTATCYTTCTGTGTCACCAGTGGGCCAAAAGCAGAGGCAACATAAATGCTGAAGCTTCACAGTACAAAAAGAATATAACTAGGTGAAAAGGAGCTATTGTAATTTACTGGGAATATGCAGGTAGAATTTTAACCAAAAAAAACCAACTACCAAGTGCACGTAAACTGACATTATTTTCTGTTTCATTGCTACACTTATGTTTTAAACACCCTGTCTCATTTCTGAAAGCACTAATAAAGGCTGTATCTGGTTTTTGTCTTGATTAAAGACACTTTACAGTCTAAATAGACAAATAAAGTATGCTGTGTTTTAGTCAGAGTACTGAAGTATAAMAGAATTAGATCATTTATCCAAGGTCACACACAAACTATAGCACAGTTAGGATATGACTATAAAAAGGCCAAATCCAGAAGTTTACTTTTTTATTTTAGTATTTCTGGTTACTTTTTCTGCCAAGTACACTGTCAATGCAACATCTTTTGCTCTTGCAGTTTTTCCCTATATATCTGCAACTAGACACATTTTGCTGTGTGTATGCATACCCATGTCCCTCAGGGAATTCATCATGAGACCAATAAGAAGAGAAAGGAAAACCTAAATGATACTTGTCCCTCTACAAGACCTTTCAATAAACATAATGTCATAGCGAAACTTGAAAGAAGTCATTATTAAAATAATAAAGGGACAATTCAGAATTTTTTCCTACATCAAGCTACTAAGAACCTGAGTTTGCAACAAATACAGTTCTGAAAATGAGAAGAACATTTTATATATATAGTTAGTAAAACTGTGTGCTAACATATTTTTCCCTCAACATAATSTAATCTTTATCTATATTGGGCCCTCCTATATTCCTGAGACACATGAGAAGAACAGAAAAATTGAAGTGCCTTGAGGTGCGTTTACGACTTCTCTGGAAGACTAATCACCCTCTGAGGGACGCTGCTTTGAAAAGATTGCAGCATATTTTTTTTAATAGGAATAAATTTGGTCCCTATTTTTTCTCAGAGAGTAGGCATGTATAGAGTGAAAATACACTTATCACATTGTTGTCTACCTAAGATGTTGCCACAATCAAGAGAAACCTGCATTTCATCTGTACATCTATACATAAAGAATAGGAATTAACCCATTGGATTGGGAAATAGTCACATAAAAAGAGTGCACTACAGACTTAACTCTGCTTYTATACATATATTTTCTGGTAATATGGTATGAATTTTCTGACAAGATTAGAGTGACATTGCTTTGGCTAGTCCAGCAATTAAAGATAGAGATTTCACAATAGAAAGTTACACATTTTTGTTATTACTGTTGTACTGCAGTTAAGGTATTCTCCTTCTAATCAGGATAAGGAGTATGTTTTGTCAATGAGAGATTATATGAGTTCAAACATATGCTTAGTTGTTTAAATAATGGCTTATTCTGTGAAGTATACCTCAATTTCTAAAATAATTTTGTTTTCCTCTCTGCAGGTGTCTAAGCCTCAAAGCTACTTGCTTTAATTCTCAGAAACCACTTAAAGTGACAGCGTCTGCTCTTGTCAGGACTCTCATTACCCCGCCTCAGTACTTCAGAATGAATCTAACTCAATTTGTAGCCTATGTAACACCAGAAAAATCACATTTGGGCAAAGGGCAGGGGACAGGCTGCATCAGAAAATTGGGACTGATGGCTCAGTATAGCCTGCAGGCCTTTTCCTTTTCAGGTTGTGCACTTCAAATTTGAGTCAGCCCTTGGTTGTGAATACAAAGCAGCTAAAATGCCTGCATCAGTCATCTCATGTATTACTTTCCTGAAATGGAGAGCTATGTCAGGAAACATGCATGAATCTTTATGATTCCTGAGAGCAATTATTCTCAATCTTTTCAACTGGAAGACCTCCTACAGTTTTTGAAAAAGCTGTGGACACATTTTGCATGGTTCCACCACAAAGCTTTTCATTTGCAAATAACTAAAATGAGGCAGAACTTTCAATGTTCCCTTATTGTTTTTATTTTCTCCTATTCAGTTCTTGCCAGCTTGCACTCATGAGAATGTCTGTGGCCTGAAGAAAACTGCAACAGTTCTCTAAACCACCATTCAGTATTTTACAGAACAGCAATCATTCACAAACTCTGGGTTAAGAAACATCACCCTAGACATCTGTACCTGTCTCCAGAATGGTTCTTCCAAATGGAAATCTGTGGTCAGGATCTAAGTGTTAACTTCTACTGAAAAGATGGCTCCTCTGTCAGCCTGATTCTGATTTATTGTTTCCCGAGTGAGTCTGGATACAGACAGCCTGCTTCTTAATATCCTGTGGATCATCATTCTGAAGAGTCATTTCAGCTAGAATCAGGGAGATTTCACACTGGGCAATTGTGAAGCAATTGTGCCACAGCAGCTGAATCCTGGTTGAGGTTGTTGAAGTATATTGTACCTTATATATGCCAGCTGCAATCTATCAGTGCTGCTTTATGAAAGACAGCACAAAGCTCACAGGCCACTTACACACATTGAAGTGAACTAGACTTGAATGCAGTGGGCACTCTATCTGAATTTAGAAGTACTTAACTTACTGGTCTTCACTTTTGAGCATCCCAGCAAACATTCAGCCAACACAGGCCTGTCTCAAGCTGGGAACATAGGGCCCATCTGAGAGAGGCATTTACACACATGCTTAACCACCAGTGTGTGTTTGTAATTAATGAAGTGGACATGACTTCAGCACATGCTTTAAAGCTACCCCTTAACTCRTGGCCAGATGAAGGGCTGCACATCACCCACACTGGGAAATTGCTCCTTGCTAAACTGTGGCAACTTTGGTGCCTCAACACCTGACATGGTTAGTGCTTTGTTTGCACAGTCTGTTTGCATTACCATTTGAAAATATCTCTGTTTCAGTTTCTGCAAAAGTATTTTGAAAGAGATAAATTAATACAAGTCTGAACTTAGAAATAAAAAAAGAAAACAAAAGTAGAGATCTGGGTACCCTATTGGCAATAGCCTTCACTGAACAAAATGATATACATATTACTACTCCTAAAAGATATTGACGGTGGGTCGGAATGCAAAGATTCCTTTTAAAGACAATGCCTCACCCCAAAACAGGCTGACTGCCAAATCATGAAAAGCAAACCTATAATTTACAGATTGCTTTAATGACAGAACCTGTTTCACATCAAGAAAACCTGACCYTGATTCTCCACTCACCTCTATAGGGAAAGCACTGCTATCAAGTTCAGTATAATGATTCTTCATTTATTCATTAAGTATTAGAGGAGAAACATGCCTATAAGGCATTGCAATTTACTTGTATTTTCCTTTTCATCCCTTACAAAACTTTTTCTTGCTGTTAAGGGAGACTCTAACAGCCTGGATGCAAACAAGACATCTTCATTAGGGATGATCTCTCTGCTGTCACAAGACTCTTCAGGCAGAATTTCTTCCATCAAACTTGTTGCTTTGATGTTGAATCACTCCCCTTAGTGAAGGATCAGCGAATACAGGGAGACAAGGAATCAAGTGGCGTAAGGTGTTTCCTCGGCAATGTGCATATCTTTGTTGCCAGAATGAAATATAACAGCACCAAATTACTCAAGAACAAAAGAAATGGAAAGGCCTTTGAAATCTGCAAGCCAGACAAGGGAGCACTAATACAGTGCATGGACTGCTGCTCAGCATGACAGAGAATTAACACACCTTTTGAGTTAAGAGGCCAACCATAAGGATAATGAGATCTAGTTTAACCTAAGCTGACATGTTTTATGTATACAAATAAATGGAATACTTGGTACAGGCCATATTAACTCAGGCAGAGCCTTTGCTGTCTTTGAAAGCCTGTTTTGCACAGCTAAACAAACAGAGGAAGAAAAACAACAGTTAAATCACCCTTTGTAAAGGTGTCACTCAATATATAAACTAGAATGTTTTATTTCCTCTTGTTATGCATAGAAAAATTAATAAGGCATGAATATTTATGAGGGGCGAGTTGCATTTTGCTAATAGATTAAAGCTGAGGAAAAAACACATTAACTTCGTAGTTACTGCATGAAGATGTGATATTGTGCTGTACTTGTAATTGTTTAAAATTAACAGTGAGATTCACAAATAGGATCCTGTGTAAGGTATGATGAGCTGGGATCCTATCACAGAGAAATAAAACATGCCTTGTGGCATGTTCTTCACTTCAATAGGTGCAACCCACAGAAAAAAGTTCTTTTTGGAATCCCTACAGATGTTTTATTTCTCAGTCATAGTCATGTTATATTGTAAAGCAATTGACAGGATGTGCTTGGTCATTCTAAGGACTCACTAGCTGTAGGCAGCCTAGAAATTCGCAGCACTCTGCACATATGAAAACCACTTTTCACTCTAGCCATCCTCATATATAAAAACAGACTAAAGGTTAATGACAAGAAGAATAAAAAGATTATACTTTCAAAAGAGCTTGGTGAAATTTAAGCTTCTTTGTCCCATTTGGCACTTATCCATGACTATAAGCAAGCTTATTCTGCTAATTCTTCTGAAAACAGTTCATAGAAATTTAAGTCACATTATCCCTTTTCAAAATGTTACAACATGAAAGAAAAAAACAACCATTGTGAAACATGACTTTTCTGAAAAAAATTGTGACATATGTTTGAATCTCTTAAAAAATCCCATTTCTGAAGTTCTCAGTTTCTAAATTAGTTGTGTGGGATTTTTGCTTCAGTTTTTCTTTAGCAGAGGCCAGTAAAAACATACTCTTTGCAACATATTATACCCCTTAATAGATCCATACAGCCTGTGGTCTGTATCAAGTTTTGTAGAGGCATAATGCTTGGAAATAAGCAAAAAATTTTGTTGGTGATGTACAAAACCACAACAGAAGTTACTTACTTCAAGGGAAAAAAACAAATGGCAAGATCTTGTTTTAACTTGAAGTAATAAGATGGTGTCCTGAGCTGGAAGGAGGAGTAGATCTGATGAATAAGCAAATATTCTTTTTGATCAAGTACTTATCATAGTAGAACCAAACTTCAGAATTTTATCTAATCTAATGCTGTTCTATGTCAAAAATTGGGGGATTATGATCTTAACCTACTGAAACATAAATACATTTGCATTTGCTGGACTGCTGTGAAAGCAGGAATCTCTGGAAAAGAAAGTAGAGAGGTAACAAGAAATGGTGACACCTAAAGTTTCCACAGCTGCATTCCCTATAGCTCACTTGTTAGTGATTAGTCACAAACTCACTAATACCTGACTGACAATGTCTGATCTCAATGATTTGGGGTATATTACAAAGGCTCATTTCTTTGCTAAAGTAGTAACGAGGTGAAACTATTGTTTCTTGAAGATAGCATAATTTAATTTACTGCCTTTAAACTTGTTTTATGTGTAAATTGGAACCTGAAAAATAAAGGTAAACAGTTCAGAATTCAGGGGTTAGGAGATTATAACACTGCAGGATTACAGGCAACTACAAAATTGACCCCTGTTTATTCAACTGTCTAATATAATTGTAAGTTCTTTTAAAACATCATTTTGCTGAGAAGTGCAATCAGCTGCACCAATTAGTTTCTCCTCCTGCACAGAAAGGCATGTGAAGAACACTCATGGAACCTCTCCTAGTATTCTAGCTCAGCTGCCTATGAGTGCATCTGTTAGGGATGAGATCACCTACTCATTTCAAAAGCATCTTATCAGAAGCAATAAATCCACTGATTAGTTAAAATCCAGTACTCACAAAGAATGGTATAAGACCAGCAGCTTTGTCTTCATCCAGAACTTTCTTCAGGGCTGAACCACAAACAGTAAATCTATCATCCGAAGGAACATTTTTCATCTTCACAGCACCAATTAATGCAGCCCTTTCCACAGAAGAATGAGCCTACAAAGAAGTGGGCAAATTTTAGGACCAACACCTTTTACTGGAATGTAAGAAGTTCATTTGAGTTTAAAAAGAAAAGAATTAAGTCCTTTCAAGTAGAGCCATACTTGAGGATCCTGGGACTGTTGACAGTATGTAACAGATGGATACTTCTCCAACTTTCATAGGTAGACAGACAGATGGACACATGTACATACACATAAATACACACACAATAAACTAATAGCAACTCTGAAATATCCTTGAGACCATTGCCATGACACCATTCAGACAAGAGTTCAATTAACCTTAGTGAGAGCTTTAATTTACATGATAGGATTGACGCAGAGCTTCAGGATCTGGCTCTAAATCAACCAAAAGACATAGAGGTAATCAGCTTGTCTGATAATGATTCAGTTGCTCACTAGCATATGGTTATGGGGTAAAGCTTTGCTGAACTCTAAAATAATAAACGTCATGGTATGGTACAGACTGAGATATTTTCTTACATGACTATTTTATTCAGATTATATACTGACTAAATTGTGGTTCAAKCATTCATTCATTTTTTTAGGCAAGTAAGGATCATTTCCAATATGTTATTTTATTTTATTTACAACCCACTTCATTTGAATTCCCCTGAAATAATATTTTTTTAGAATAAGGACATCTCAATAAATAAAGACAAAGATATCACTAAGAAATTCTTATAAATTTTTGAAGTACAATAGAATAATAACAAGAATAACAACTCCATTGACAATGAAAGATACATTCAGCCACAAAATACTGTCCTTTAAAGCATGACTAAAACAAACAAACAAGCTTTTTTACCTTCTACAGTTTCATTAATCATCAGTAATTCAAGAGAAAAAATCCTCACCTTTCCATATCATGACTATTCTCATTCACAATCTCCATCTTAACCTTGTTGATTCTTGCCAGTGCCTACAAAAATGCTTATTAATTCCATTTTAATTTAGCATCTAATCACAAAAATAACAATCCAGAAATTGGTTGAACTAGACGAGATGAAGATAAAGTTTTTGCCTTTCAACTTCACATATCCCTGGAATGACACGTTTTAAAGGCAGATGTACCATTAATTTGTATCTCAGCAGTACCTCTTGTTAAAGTACTTTGGTAGCTAATAAGGCATCAGCTTGAGGAAATTTGGAAGCCTAGACTTGAAATAGAACTTTTTAAGTGGAAAACAATGTGTGTGGCATAGAAATACTTAATACTTCATTCAAGTGTACAATGGAAAAAATATATTTTTTAACTTACTTATACTAGAGTTGCAAATAAGAAAACTATAATAATACACAGAGGTTATTAGCTAGTCAGAACTCCTAAATTGCTTCACCAAGACCCAAAAATTGTAGCAAGATTCTCTTCGAGATGCGTTCTTGCATTGTTGGGATTCACTATCAGTGAATGGTTTCCCCTCCCACAGAATGGCTTATGTTTAACTTTCTTTTGTGGATTATTGCCTATGAGTCACACAGGTCTGTTCTTAATGCAGAAGGAACAGTGAGCTCTGCAACAACCTGCTTGGAAAGGTCAGCAGTATCTTAAGGCAAATCCTCCTGTAAACATAAGATCCTYTGACCTTCAGTAGGCAGGAAGGCCTGTCAGTCCTCATTTCAGGTCAGCCACTTATATCGGACAAAAAAATCAAAACAAGTAAAAGGTTTTGTGCATCACTGGGTCAGTCAGAGCTCTGGGACTGGTGGTCTCTGCACTACTGACCTTAGCGTCCCAGGCAATAAAAAAAGGACAAATATTCTTTGTGTCTCTTGAAAGCAGTTATCTTTCCTCATATTTTCTTGTCCTGAATCTTCTCACCATGCAAGTGTAGTCTCTCTTCCCATCAGTAAAGAGCAAGTGTAGTTTCAACTTCTTCTACAGTGCTTTTTAATATACACTTACTAGTAAATCAAAGTAAGGCTGAAACCTGGCCATCTTACTCTGCATAATCAGATAATACTTTCAAATAAACATTAGGTACTAAGGGAGGGGGATTTTTCTGTCTCATTGACATGTAGGGAAGAAAATGTCACAGGCAGAAACAAGATTGCATGGTCCTTCAGTAGGATTAGTGAGTCAGAAGAATAGCAGCATAAGAACTCACAAGAGCACAATTTGTTTTCATTAACAGTAAAAGCCTCTCGTGGTCATGGCCTGCTGAGAACTTAGCATAACTCAGTCTGTTTGAATATCACTTGCAGTCAGAAATCAAGGATTATGTTTTCTGTTTCCTTGTAAGATTTCTTAGTTGGATTGATAGATGGAGATCTTAAAAGCTTTCTTCTTTAAAAAAAAAATAATGTTTTGGCTTCTTCAAGTACTGTGATCAGTTTGGTTTATATTTATGCATTAGGTTTGTCTGTGTACATGCACCTGTACCTATGCATGCATATAGGGGTAGGATGTGTGTGTGTTTGCACATGTGCATGTAGGAGGAAAATACTGGGTGCACAGATGGACATGGGAGCCTGGATGCAACAAAAGATGCCCCAGACTTGCTAAACGTAACTGAAATTAACACCTTATTTAATTATCTTCATTCACTTCAAACCAGTTCTTTTTCTAAAGAAGCGATACTTATGTAACACTGACAAAAGTCTGGATATTTACCTTTTGTATTATGGTAGCACACATGAGATTCTAGCTCACTTATCACAGAATCATAGAATGGCCTGGGTTGGAAGGGACCTTAAAGATCACCCAGTTCCAACCCCACTGGCATASGCAGGGACATCTTCCACTAAACCAGGTTGCTCAGAGCCCCATCCAACCTGTCCTTGAACACCTCCAGGGACGGGGCAGCCACAACCTCTCTGGGAAACCTGTTCCAGTGCCTCACCACCCTCACAGTAAAGAATGTCTTTGTAATACCCAATCTAAACGCACTCTGAGTTTAAAATCATTCCCTCTTGTCCTGTCACTACACGCCCTTGTAAAAAGTCCCTCTATGTCTTTCTTGTAGGCTGCTTTAGGTCACAATTATGTCATCCCAAAGCCTTCTCTTCTCCAGCTGGGCAATCTCAATTCTCTCAGCTTTTCCCCATAGGAGAGGTGCTCCATCCCTCTAATCGTCTTGGTGGCCTTCTCTGGACTAACTCCAACAGGTCCATGTCCTTCSTGTGCTGGGGACCCCAGAGCTGGATGCAGCAGTCYAGGTGGAGTCTCACCAAAGCAGAGCAGAGGGGCAGAATCCCCTGTCTCGCCCTGCTGGCCACGCTACTTGGGATGCAGCCCAGGACACATTTGGCTTTCTGGGCTGTGAGTGCACATGGCTGGGTCATGTCYAGCCTCTCATCCCCCAGCACCGCCCAGTCCTTCTGAGCAGGGCTGGTCTTGATCTGTTCATCCCCCAACCTGGGTTGATACAGGAGTTTGTCCCAAACCAGGTGCAGCACCTTGCCTTTGGTCTTATTAAACCTCATGAGATTCCCATGGGCCCACTTCTTAGGCTTGTCCACGTCCCTGTGGATGGCATCCTGTCCTCCAAGTGTGTCAACCGCACCACTCAGCTTGGTGTCATCTGCAAACTGCTGAGGGTGCACTCGATCCCTTTGTCTACGTCACTAATGAAGGTATTAAATAACACTGGTCTCAGTGCAGCCCCCTGCGTAACACACTTATGATGAACAGTAAGATTTAAACAATCAAAATCAAATAGTCCCCAATCCAAAGACTGTATACTAAATTCACCTACCTATTCAGATGGCTGAAATTGTTAAGTACAGACACCATGTTTCCATGTTAATGAGAGGTACTCACCTGATCAGAAGCATAAGCCACCAGCCTGCCCATGATCTCTGCTTCTGTTAGCTCAGGCTTTTCTGACTGCACCCGTCTGATAGTCTTTGTTCTTGCAGCAAGCAGTGCRATCAGGGTGGCCTCGCTTGCACTTCCCTGTGGGACAAATTTAGGGAAGATTCAAAACKAAAACACTGCAGAAGAGGAAAAGCAACGTTTTATTCTGCATGAATCTGCGAAGTTGTTAACAGAAACTGCAGATAAAAAACTGCAATCTCGTGTTTTTTAAAAATATGTCTGACAGCAAGGGAGGAATCTCTGTTTGATCTTGGTCTCCTCCTTCCCGATGCCTCTGCCTGTTCTCTTTAATCTCTATGCTTGTTCAGTTTAGGCAACAGCATTGCAGTCGGCACTAGAAAGCTGGACTCACAAACTTAAGTGTATGTGAAAAGGCTCTCAAACCAGGCACCAATCTGCTGTTAACCCCTAACAATGGCAGAGTAACTGTTGATTTCTGTTACTCTGGATTGCTGCACATTTAAGTTCCATCAAGATCTGAATGTCAACTTTCACTTCTATCAAGCAACATGCCTAATTATATGCCTTCTTTAATATTAGAATTACCCTGGGCAAGTCAATTATTGTGGCTAAATTTAAAAAACACTGAAAACCCCAAAATGCTATGATTCAATACAGCTAACTGCACTTCAAAGTATTAGTTATGTATGTTTTCCTCATCTCTAACAAAAATGAAAGGAACACTCTCACACTAATTTGCACGTTGACTCACAAAACATAATTTTAAAATGTGTCTTAGGTACTCTGTGACAACAAAAAAGAGAATTTTTTGTATCAGTTTATCAGTAATTTTCACAGAATACAACTACCCAGAAATTCTTTACAGTTTTCTTCTAGAATAGGCTCCTGAAACATGCTCTAAACTGCTCTTTTAAACTATAAGTAGCAGTTTGTAAACATGTGCTCATAAATTTAAAAGTATTGGGGTGTCTATAAGCAAGATGAAGTTCTTAGGTACTTTCAGAGTTGATCAAGCATCATGTGAATCATAACAGTGCTATGAATACAGTTGCTTACATGAATATCTATACCTCAGAAATATCCCCAGCGTCAACAAACTAATTTTGGAGTGATRTTTCTTGTCCTGTACCAAAATTCTCTCCTCCTTCTGTTGAAGACCTGTGTATAATTACTAATTACAACAAATGTTCAAATATCTAGGAAGTAATTTTATTTCCCTGAAGGTGAATCTSATCCAACAGATTTCATAAGTGAGAATGATCCCAGTGAATTCAGACTTTCTCCTATACTGAAGTTAGATGACCTATGCTTATGAGACCAAGCTGACTTCCACACGTCAACATCTCAACAGTGAGTGAATGCAATCCAGCCGAAATTCAACAGCCTCATCAGTGGAGTAATCAGGGAAAAGGACGGTCCCTGAACATTTACTAAGTATATTGCCATGAGGAATATATTTGATYTGCCTTTCCCGTGGTGTGAGATTTGAGGAATGTAGACCCCAGGGTCTGCATCAGAGCACAAAGACAAACTGGAGACAGTTTTGTGCATTTTTTTATAGCTGCTGCTGCTGCATACACCATTACAGCAACTGAGGGAAATATTACAGATACGCTATCGAATAAGGACACAAAAACTCCTTTTGAGTCAAGTAAGGTAGAACTTCCATGTGGAGGCAAGGGGTGAAGGAAATTCAGTCTATTAATTACAGAAAACATAATTTGGCAATCTCCCCATGTAACGTTATTCTGTATATGATTTGTAGCCAGAGTTCTCATCAGAATATCAGAACATGGAGAAATTATCCTACTTTTTCTGTCTAAAAAGTCAAAATATCTGAAATAAAATAACTGTTAACACTGTTAGTGTATTTCCAGGACATGTATGGAAAATGCATATTAAAAAAATGGGCACAAATGTATAAAAGAAAATGCCTGTAAGAAATTACAAAGGTTAAGGCATTAACCCCACTATTCTGGTGACAGCCTGGCTGGGTGGGAAAATGACTTAGGCTGAAGAATAGCCTCAGCTTTCTGAGGAGTGCCATAAGATATCCTGGCTGTTCATCCAGACTGGTGTGTAGTCAGTTTTCGTATGAATTTCCTTATACAGAAACAAGGATGAAAAAAACCGGCCTGTTGCCCAGCTGAGTCTTGCCTCCTGATACACAGGTGGGACATAGCCTAAAGGCACCTGAATCCAGCAACTTGGAAATGCTTTTGGATGTCTCACAATAGACACAGGCTTTTCCACCTTGCCTCAGTTTCCATAAATAACCTTTTTTATACTGAGTCACCTTTTTACACTGAAGCTTACACTGCTTGTGGAGCCTGGTTTGCAAGGCTCTTCTATACACTTTAGTGCCAAGTCTTGTGCTAAATATTTTTGAGGAAAAAAACACCCTTGGTTCTTGAACTACTTGGCTAACTGACAAGTAAGATAAATCAGCAGTGTTCTTTGCCAGGCCAAAGATATTTTTGCCTCACCCCTAAAATACTTTTTCTTTGCAGAGCAAGAAAACTCTTTAAAATTCAAAGCAGGTACACTTTCCAGCAATTTATCTAGAATGAACAGCAGGATACAAACTTCAGGAAGAAAGTTGCTTTCTCACTTATTTTTAAAAGCTGTTTTTTTACCCTCTTGAATGCTGTATTCTGCATTAAGTGAAGGATGATGATACCTTTGCTTTTACCACAGGCAAACAAAGGTTGCCATGGCAAGCAGGCTCAAGAGGCGGAAGAAATATCAGCAAGAGCTGATGTTCATGTCCACCAGAGCTCTGTACTGAAATTTTCTTTCATCTTTTGCCATTTTGAAGTGTCACCCTGCACACAACAACAAAGTGCTTCATATTGACATCGACTTTCAAATGTAATTAAAAGGCAATTTTCACAGGCTCAGTTTTACCCAATAGCACAATAATTACTTGGCATTTACCAACAGAATGACTGGCACTTTCATGCGCTCACGTTGCCTTTGCCTCACGCTCTCCTTCTTGGATCATTATTGTTTCAAGAGCAAGACAAGAAGATCTGCAGCCCAAATGACTGCATCGTAAGCAGGAACACAGAGCCCACTTCAATTCTTGAAACCGACTGGTTTCTGATGAAAATTATGGGCAATCCGGCACTGTCAGCCTGGAGGGGCAATATTTTCTGCTGATAACAATCAGGCATAATTGCTTGCTTTCACTGGTACAAAATAGATGCTGCTAAGGTGTGTGACGAAAGCTTGATTTCTTGAACATAACCCCCCTTGCCTAGCAACTGTAATGATAAAGATACTAACAGAGCAAGCAGATGAGTAAAGAACTACACTGGAAATACACTGGTGTAGGTACAGCTCCGTCTAGGACCATCACAGCAGTCAGGTTAAATTCATTCTTTCCTGGGAAGACGTTGGGAAGAATTCATTGGAATATGCTGTAGGCATTTGCAGCTGAGATCAAAGAAAGAAGCCCCCAGTTCTAGCATCTAATTCAGATGTATGTTAGAAGCCTGTCTTAGGGTAAAATGGATCATGCCCTGGCCTCTAATGACCAGACTCCAGAGATTATCAAAGGAGTACAAAACAATTATTTAAAATTCAATCTTTTTCATAGTAGAGATCTATTTTAGATAGATAATAGCTGTGACCAGAGTTGCATTTGCAAAATGACCGTGTACTAGTGGACCCATGGCTGACAAACAATATAACTTTATTATGCATGCCAGATTGCCCATTGATGATATATTCATTATTGTTCAGGTTATCAGTTCAGACATTGTAAGACTCATTAAGCAGTCAATGTCAAAGTTTAGGAGTTTGTTCTAGTTTGGATATGCAGTGTAGTCTGAAAATTGTATTATCTACTGATAGAACTGCTTAGGTTCAAACTTTAAGCAGCTATTCATTTTATTGTAATATTCCAATACTTCCTTTTGTTATATAAGGAAAGATTAAAATAATTTCAACCTTTTTGACAAAGACTGATAGACTTTCAACTACATTCTGCTATTTCTATTTATCAAAGATTATCTCCTATGTTATCCATTGCTTGATCTTTGATACTTCTTTTCCTAAAAAAATAAAAAGGAAGGCTCTTTTGGAAACTGACTGAAGTAAACAATTGCACATATAAAAGAGACTTCATGGAAGCCTTTGTAACCACTTTTCATGCTGCTATATTCAAATCCTCAGATATATTTCCATCTGGGAAGTTTTTTTCTAACTTCACCTATGAAACATTGCTGTACATTGTTGATAATTATGACCTCAATTCCCTGATCAACAAAGTAAAGTCTTCTTCTTACATAATTCTGATTTGAATTTTAAGCCTATATTGTGCTTTTAAATTGAACTACTAGCAGTTCTTCACAGAGAAGTGTCTTAGAAATCAGCTGCTCTAAACCCAAAATCATTACTTTCATGAATGATCCTGCCCACCTATGGACATTCTCACAGAGCATCAGTCTTTCTGAAAATTTGAAAGGAATCCATGTAGCAGAAAAAAAAAATTCTTTTATTAGTGTCCTAGTATAAAGATTTTACAAAATCATGGAGTTCACAAACTCAATCCATATTCTTTTTTTCATGTCCCCTCTTACCTGAATGACTCCTCCACCTTGGCCATCCTTCCCAGCTAAAAACTCTTCAGGCAAATTAACCATCTTCCCTAGCCAATCCAGCATGACAGTCTCCAGCTCTGTGCAAGCTGGACTCGCAGCCTGAGTTGAAAAATAGAGCAGAGGGAATAATCTCACTAGACCATGAAGAGAAATCAGATCTACCAGAGCAAGAATAATTCTTTCTCTCTCTCTTTTCTTCATAAAGGAAGACACCTGATGACTAATGTCACCAGCCAAGTTAGGGACCTGAAGACCATTTTGTGCATGGTGTTTCTATGGCTTACTAAAAAAACAGGCTTTACATACAACCGTGAGACTACCAAATGTCAAAGTTAGGACTTGCATCTTGCATATTTTTTTTCAACGTCAAATACCAGCCTCTTTTGAGAAGAGTCCACCTCATATGAACGTGGGGTTTTTAACACAATTTTCCATACATCCAGATGAAAAGAGAAATAACAACACTGGGTGACAGACAATAGTCATTCTACTTATTGAATTACCAGTAAGTTTGCATTGCTACCACTAATTCCAAATGTTAGTGATTTTTCAAGAGCAAAGCTTGTAAGAGGAAATAGCCTTTTATTCCTGGAAGTCATTCAGGGTGTCTATGTGAAAGCACTTAATTATTCAAGGAGATTTACCTACAAAAATCTAGTGACTTCACTGCTGTTAATCAATAATTTAATTGCAGAATGTTACTGAAATGCTTAAAATCTTGGCAAGGTGAAGCTCCATTACCACAGAGCAGTACATATCAGAGTAAACTTACCCAAGAGAAGCCCACACATCCTATTCCACCACACAACATATCTGCAAGAAGAGCTGGGAAGGAAGAGGCTGCAGGGAAGTAGGCAAAAAAGTACGGACTGTGCCAATGAGTCACCTGTATTAAGAGGAAAATAGTTATTTTTAACTAATATAGGAAGCAGACACAAACTGTCACAACATCAGAAAAGGTTAGAGCTTGTGACAAGCCAACGGTTCTTGACTACCTGGCTGTAACACAGGATCCCACGGTTTTTTCACGATTTTTTATCTGCCTTTTCCTCAAATTAGTTCTCACTCCCACCCCTCAACAGTTCCAAAATCAGAGTTCTCTATTTGCCTTCCTAGAAGACAACAATTGTGTGAGCCATGGCAGCCCGAGCTTCTGTGCAGGACACTGTTCTTTGGCCTCTGCTGTCAGAGACTTGGTTTTTTGGATTAATATGATAGAACAACATAGTAACTGCATAAATGGTAGTCAATTGTCTTGCCAAAACAATATTTAGAATTATCTTATGTAGCATCTAAGCAATTTTAAGGATCTGTGAGATACTTCATAGTGCTCCACAACTCCAATCTAATGAAGTTTGAAAGGAGGAAATGTACTGCCACACTGCAATGTTCAGTGGAAATAATGTGAAATGTGATATGTTTGGCAAAAACAGTTTTCACATTCAAGGTAAAAGGCAAGTTTTTGAAAAAGTGCTTCTAGAGGATTAGATGGAATGTAAGCCAGAATTCAGCAGAATCTATGCAAGATTTTTTTTGTGTCTGGAAATCCAGAGGCTGCTGAGTTATTGAAGGCTAGCCTTTTCTTACACCAATTTGTTTCCTTTTATTAATACTGAATTCTTCTATTACAACCAGAGGATAGTAAGAATATACACTCTCCCTTGCCTGCATTCAGTGTTTTCTTCCTGTTTTGTTCCACATTCCCACCTCTGATGAATTTCACCTTTCACACTCCTTTCTCCCAGTCTGTGATAAGGTTTCTGGTTCTGGAGCTAGCTCAGGGATTGCTGTACCACACTGTTCTGCATGCTGCAAATAATCCCTTTCTCTCCTCTTCTAATCTTGTTCATGCCAACAACCAGCTCTTCTTTAAGTGACGTGCTCCATGCTAAGGGGAAACTGTCTTAACTCTTGAATACACAATGACTCAGATACCACTCTCCCTGCTGTAGTATACCAGATAAAGTTTCAGATGTCCCCATCTCTTTCATACGAAAACAGCTCTTGTCCACCACAATTTTCCACTGTCTAATCTATGCCTGTACCTAGTATGTTCAAGATTTCATTTTTACTGGTCACTAGCTTCAAACCTGTCAAATCAGCTATCCAAAGGCAAGCCTCTGTGAACATTTTCAACTGTATCTCATATTTGGTCCGGATACCTCTCTGCTGTAACGAAGTTTTAGAGCACTAGCAGCAAACACCTTTCTTCACAAATCAGAAAAAAAAATCAGATGGGACAAGGTACTTCACAGGAAAACAATAAGATATTCAAGAAACAGTGGTCCCCGACAGGATCCACATACACAGACTTTCACTGACACCCATAATGAGCCAGAGCTGCCAGTGTTCATCTCCCCAGCTCTAATCCTCTGTGATCTGTGAGATTTGTGGCATTCATCTTGGGTTAATCAAGTTAAACTGACTGCTTGCTGGGAGCCATTTGTTTGATGAAACACAGCAGATTCCAGTTGCACCACTCACACAAAGTGAAAAAGCTAAAAGCCCTGGGGCAAGTGCAGCTGCGTTTCTTCCTCCTGCTTCCCCTTCCCCCTTCACTTGAAGCAGCTGTAAAATTCATTTTTTTCACTATGTTGGAACAGACACACTTAGTCAGATATTGCAAAGAGCCTGACATAATTGATGCTTGTTTTTTCAGCGCTCTGCTGATAAATAATGACACACAAGTGTCTTGGGTTCACTCTATTTACCACTCCAGTGCTTCTCAGAGACATGTTATTTCCAAGATTTCTTCTAAGGATGTCTTTCTCTGGCTTGCTTAGTCTAAGCAACAGTCTTCCTTTACCACACACCAAACTTTCAGCTGAAAGTTCATAGATTAATGGATCCAATGTGAGGAAAATCAGCATCTTTAGTACTGCTATTTGCAGTTACAACTTCACTTGATCATTTTTGGCTCTAAAAAAGGAGAACAAATCAAATCTCAGAGAGAAAGGTGACTCCCATTGATATTTTTACATGCAGATCCTTTCCATGTTGTCTACCTTCTGTGGAGATCAGAGTTCCACACCTAGTCCCTCTGTTGCTGTGTTAACATCAGGAACTTAGCACCATGATTGTCATTATCATTTGGTGGACTGCCTTTTGAAGGTCTACATTACATTTCACAATAAGTCTCCATAAAGAAGTTTCACCACTCATGAATGCTTTTCTCCTACAGGGTAAAGACAGCAGTGCATTATTGCTTCACACAATTAATTGATCCTTGCTCTTCTGAAGGAACACCATTTTCACATTTTTAATCATCCAATAAGTAGCAAATATCTGAACACAACTAACACAGTAAAGGTGTCAACATGAATGAAACAAGAATCACTTATGGACCACTAATAGCTTATAGGCAAAATGAGGGTTTATGATATGTCATGTTACTTATTCTTTCTGAAGAAGCCCACTTCTTCATTTATAAAATGGAGATAAGACATTCGTGCTGAAACAGTAGAAAAACACTATAGCTGAAAAACACCAGGTGCACTTATAAATGTTATTCTTGTCAGGAAAACCATGGGAAGAAGATTAAGGGAAAATATAACCTGAACAATTAGGGCAAAAATAGCTTTGCAGACAGGCTGGATAACTTGGTAAGGAGAGCTTTCAACTAGGAATGATGAGAGAAGGAGATGAAAATCCACAATCAAGGGAGGAAGATGGAACAAGTTGGCAAGCAAAGGGTGAAGGATAATGTGGACATGAGAGAACTGAAAGAGAAGCTAAGGCTAAAGCAGACCAACCCCCACTGTATCCACATAAATAAGAAGTGCTGAGAGGGCAGCATTAGGGCAGGGATAGGAGGGAGGAGCTCTTACATCTTTTCTGGGACATCAAGACAAATGGGTGCCTCTCTGAAGCCCCTATATCCTATGGCCCAACACACGGGGAACAAACAGGAGTAAACAGAAGGCTGTGTGCAGGTGCAGGGCTGTGATTTCACTGGGATCACAGAGATGCTGTGGGATTGCTCGCATGACTGAAGTGCTGCAGCAGATGAGGACAGGCTCTTTAGGAAGGACAGACCAGGGAGAACAGGCAGAGGAGTGGTCCTTTATGCAAGAGAGCAACAGGAATGCACACAGCTCTGCCTAAGAATGGACAATGAGCCAGTCAAGAACTTGTGAGTCAGGACTGGTGAGGATCTGAAGATGTGCAACATCTGGGTGCGTGTCTGCTGCTACAGACCAGCTGATCAGAAGTACATGCGTGCAGCATTCAGACAGCTGGAAGAAACCTCACGTTCAAAGGTCATAGTCCTCACATCTGCTGGACACGCAGCAGGACACAATCAGTCCAGGAGGTGTCTGGAGTGCATTGATAATTACCTAACATGGGAAACTGTGGAGGAGTTGATGAGGGTGTGGAACGTGGTGTGGGACTGCATATTTACCAACAAGAAAGAATTGGTGAAGGCAGTGGAGATTCTGCTCCTCTGCTCCATACTGGTGAGACCCCACCTGGAGTGCTGTGTCCAACTCTAGAATCCCCAGCACAGGAAGGACATCGACCTGTTGGTGCAAGTCCAGAAGACGGACACCAAGATGATTAGAGATATGGAGTACCTCTCCTGTGAAGAAAGGCTGAGAGAATTGGGATTGCTCAGCCTGGAAAAGAGAAGGCTTCAAGGTGACCTAACTGTGGCATTCCAGTACCTGAAGGGACCCTACAAGAAAGATGGAGAGAGACTTTTTACGAGAGCATGTAGTAATAGGACAAGATGGAATGATTTTAAACTAAAAGTAGGTTTAGATTGCAGATTAGAAAAAAATGCTTTAGTGTGAGGGTGGTGAGGCACTGGAACAATTGCCCAGGAAGTTTGTGGATGCTCCATCCCTGGAAGTGTTCAAAGCCAGGTAGGATGGAGAATGAAGGGGAAAGGTCAGAACTGTTTAACATCTTCATTAAATATCTGGATGATGGGATAGAGTTCACCCTCAGCAGTGTTGCAGTTGACATAAAACTGGGAGGAGTGTTTGATACACTGTATGGTCATGCTTCAATTCAAAGGTACCTTAACAGGCTGCAGAAATGGGCCAAGAGGAATCCCATGAAGTTCAACAGAGAAATGCAAAACCCTATACCTGGTTAGGAAGAACCCCCTGCCCCAGTATAGGCCAGGGATCAACTGACTGGCAAGCAGCTCTGAAGAAATGGACCTGGGTGTCTTGGCGGCCAAGTTGAACATGAGCCAGCAACGTGCCCTGGCAGCAAACAATGTGACCCAACAGCATCCTGGGCCACGACAACAAAACTGTTGCCAGCAGATCAGAAGAGGGGATCCTTCCCTTCTATGCAGTGCTGGTGAGGCCACACCTGGAACGCCACGTCCACTTCTAGGTTCTCCAGTATAAGGAAGAAAGACATGGCCATACGGGAGTGATTCCAGTGAAAGGCCATGGAGATGATTAATTGCAGCATCTGTCATATGATGAGTGGCTGAAAGAGCTGGGGTTGCTCAGCCTGCAGGAAACTCAGGGAGTACCTTGTTAATGTGTATAAACACCACTTGGGAGAGTGTAAAGAAGATGAGGCCAGATTCTTCTCAGAAGTATCCAGTGACAAAACACCAAGAAATGTGTACAAATTGAAATACATAAAATTCCACTTAAACATAAGAAAAAGCTTTTTTACTGTAAGGGTGATCCAACTTTGGAACAAGACAACAGAGAGATTGTGAAGAGTTCATCCTTGGAGATATGCAGTAACCAGTTAGACAAGCTGCTCTAACAGACTCAGCTTTGAGCAGTGGGGATGGACTAAATGATCTCCAGAGGTACCATCCAATCTCTGCTATACTATGACCTTGTGATTCTGTGCTCACGTGAGTCTTCAGAATTTAGAACAACACAGGCAGAACAAGAGTTACTACAAGAACTGGGATTTATGAACTGGTGCTCTTTGTGTTACTAATACTAACATTTCACACCAGTGGAAAAATTTTGGATGGAACACTTTTAATTTTGTATGTATCACTTTGTAAAAGTAAATTTGTTTGCAGGGCAAGTAAATATCAAGAAAAGGTCAATTTAATTAAGAGGGAACATGACAAGTTGATGACATAATTGGAATTCAGTGTCTCACTTTCTGTTCTCAAATGATTCATCTCTTATTTTTTAATTCGATATTATTTTATTGAATGTTCTCAAGTGTTCAAAGTGTTTTCTGTTCTACTTCACAGACATTACTATTTTCCTCCAGTGAAAAAGAAAAGGCAATTATATCTATAAGCAGCAATTGAAGTATTTGCATGTGTTGGACATAAGTCTCTTATCTAATCTGCATTGACTTAATTCTGTTGGATTTAAGATTTCATCCACAAATCTTTGAAAAGAATGCAGAGCTTTCAATTGACTTCAGTAGAGCTTTTGCCTGTTAAAGGACAGCAGGGCTGGCTCCAAGGGAAACAAGATAAAGTCATACTAAATATCAAATATTTACATTGATCAATGAAAAGGAATTACCATTATAGTACACTGACTAAAGCCATTTGCAGATTGTGATGTCCACTCACATCACAATCATATCACCTAGCTACATCTAGAGATGCAACCAAAAGTGGTTATTGCAGAGATCCAAAGGAGAGATTCCTCATTAACATATACTAATAATTCAGTCCTCTTCAAGCTACTTAGAGGCCTTAGAAGACAAGCATGTACTTAAAATAAAAGAGGTGTACCATGAGTGGAAAAACAAGAAAGATTCAGACCCGGACAAATGCCAGATGCTTTGTTCTTCACTGTCTGTCCAATACAGACCTACTCAAGGACTAATATTTAGGCAGCGGCTCTCTGACTTAAGAGGTAAGAGCAGAAGTTGACATTTAGGAGAGTAAGTCAACAGAACAAGTATCAGGGAGAATCCTTTCTCTTCAACTCTGTAATAAAAAGAAGTCTCCTAAGAGAATTTTAACATTTAAAGATCAGATTGAAGGAACACTTTACACACAGTAAAATAAAGCACACTTTATTTTACAAAATAAAAATACTATTTTGTAAAATATTTACTATGCTGTGCAAGTAGCAAAAATATCACATGAAATTGAAAGTAATGAAGCTTTGCTTTAATCAATTCAAGGCAGGAAAAGGGATTATTTCCAAAAGTAAGCCAAGAATGAAACAAAAGAATTATTTGATTATTTCTAGGAAGAACAGAAAACATTAGTTAGATCATATTTAATAGATAAAGCAGACTGCTGCCTTCTAAAAGTTAATCACTGTGGGTACTCATGTTGGTAAGGTCTAGCTGCATAGCCTTCAACCCACACTTTCTTTAAGGTCTTTGAAAACCTACATGCAGTACTGAACATTACACTACAGTTCCATTTCTCTTACCCCTGGCATAATGATCTTCTCAATGTCTTTAAAGACATCCTCAAAGCTCTCAGGATCCCGGGGTGCACATTCTGCAATGAGGGGCCTTAGGTATCCTGGTTCCACATCTGGGAAGACCTGTCTTTTTTCTATCTTCTCCAGGTAATCTGCAACATAGTCCACCATCTCCTTCCCTCTCTTGCGGAATTCTGCAGCATCCATGGGTATCAGAGTTTAGGGCTTATTCTCAGAAAAGCACTGTAAAAAAAAAAGAAAAAAAAGACATTTTTGAAAGAAAATTTTACTAGTTTTAAACTGGTACTCAGACGACTTATAGGAAGACTCATGGTCATGATATAGATTAGCTGAAAACAGATAGACAGTAACTTTAGCACAGAACAGCAGAAGCACATTGATGAAGACTCAAAAATTACAGATTTAATCCCTACAGCTGGTGGTTGACACAAGGATGTGGCACTACTAAGTGGCATGTAATCAACTCCCTCCTGCCTTACAAAGAAGAGGTCTAAGAAAATAGCCTGCTGTGTGTCTCTATTATAATCTATAATAACAAGCTGTAATAATCACAGTTATCATAGTGATCCACTGTGCTGCCCTGTCATTTTATCTGCTTCTTGACTCCTGTCTTGCCTCAAGATTTAGCTTCTTTACTCTTTCACTGTAAATGCACATGCAGTGTCATCTACTAAACGTTGTTTCTTAATGAGGTTTGAATTAGAATTCACTTTGAGTTGGTATGTACTGCATTTTGCAGGAAATTGTGAGGAAGCTCTGTCTGGGGCTGTCCATATTTCCAAATGTTGGACTGGAGCTTCAGGTTTTCTTTGAGACAGGCAGACCGTGTGAGCACACCCAAGGTGATACACAGCTCAGCTGAGATAAGCTGGAGTTCACCTGCAAAGTGCTTTGCAAATGTAAATTCATTATATTAGGGTGTCTGCTCCTGCCACCCTGGCCCACACAACTTTTTCACTCTATGCAGCTTCACATTTTGAATACTCAGTGAATACAAGGCTGAGACCACAGTGTCCACTTATACACTCACATTGAGGGATACTGTCCCTGGGGATCTAGTAAGAAGATTGGCAAGTGAAACAAGGTACTCACTGCTGGTGTCAAGAACTACTATGCTTAGTTCACATACCTTTAGATCTTCACTTGGTACGGAAATAATTATATTAAGCACAAGGTGAATATTAGGTAATTGGGAGGCAATTTTTTTTTCAGATATCAAGTATTTGTGCTAAGGATTTATAATTGAGGACATCACCTTGAGGAAAGAGAACCTCCCGGGCTTTATTGTATTTGAATTTGTACTGTCACATCACAAAAGAAAGACATCATTAATAAACACTGTCCTAGAGACATCTGCTACAAATAGAGGATCTGGGATTTCTGTGGAGCAGCTGCTGCTGCCATTTAGGAAGGTAGGGTGCTGCTGTAGGTCATGAACCACTTGGGAGAGCAAGGATCTGCACRGTAGGGACTTCTAAACTCTGCAGAGAATGGCTGTTCTTGGTGCTATTTTACTACAGTTTTATTATTCTCTTTAATCATCATGTAAGTGTTTACTTGGCTCTGCCCATGCCTTTCATAAAGGGGCAAGGGGCATTAGGACCTTTCTCAGATCTTGCCACTAAGTTCCTGGAAATATATTACCAGTAGTCATTACAGTCCTCAGAGGATTCTGGTGGGCAGCTTTGTGTGTCATCTCCCTCTTGAAAGGCTGTGTTTAAGCAAGCAGTTTCATTTCTACTCCTCTAAAATCAGGATGATTCAATTGCTTGAATATGCCTTAAATCTTATGTGCATTTTCATTTAACACATCTTTCTTCGCAGTTCAAAATTTTAATAAACTTTCTAAAGAAATCAGCATGAACTGCAGCAATCAATATGCATCTCTGTGGCAGCAATCTAATTACACCCCAAGGCTCTGTTCTTTGGGTTAGATATTTTTGCCAGAAGAAATCTAAATATTGTACTGCTGCACTTCTTTTTCAATATATCTCTAAGTTAACCCTTAACTTATGCTATTATTATTTCCTTTATGCTATTTCATTCATGGGTTCATTGCTATAGCATGCCCTAAAGAACTTGCACGAAGGTAATCTGTTATTTATTTCTCTGGTTTCAGAGATGAAAGCTGTGAAAACGAGAATTTCACACATGACTGACAAATTAGTGGGAGATGCCCGAGACTGAACTGACTCACAACTTGAGGACTGGTGTTTCCAGCACTACTGTAGCTCATCACTGTGTTAAGAGTTGTTCCTACAGACCTCTACACATGGATCAGTTCAGCCGAGTATCTCGTTCCACATCTGTGGTTGCAGTGAACCCTAAGTACAGCATTCAGGCAGGTAAAAGTATCACTATGTAAGAGCATCACTATACTACTCTCTAGCTTTACTTCATAGTAATCAAATGTAGGGCATCACTTTACATAAAATGTTCTGTGGATCACTTGGTCTTTTCCCAAAATATAAATAAAATGGCATAAATTAAATCACACTGTGTGTAAGTTCAAAACAGCTCACAAACAAAAAGACAAAAATGAATTTACTTTATCATATTACCAGAAAATAGACAGTATGTTTTATAGCTTGTGACCATTTTTCTCCCACCTAGATTTTTTTTAATCTGAAATCTGTATTACAAGTAATATTTACATCATCTTGTTGCTATATAGTATGCTGATATAATTGATTGTCATTTTTATAATTAGAGGTTTAGACAAACTTCTTTTCAGATATCAGGATAAGCAAATAAAATTTGTATCTAAATTTCAGATACACATCCTGTGGTTTCACCCTATCACTATGGAACCAAAATTTGTCAACTCAATTTGACAAAATATGCACTTTATATAATCACTGAGATCTTGTTTTTTATTTGCTAACTTTACTTCTTCCCAAGAACTGGAGATCCACTGGCTCATCCTAGCACTATTTTGGCTGCACTGCTTCTGTCATAAATCACAGTTGCAATAGCAAAATTCAGGTAGAGAATTAAATTACAGGGGAAACCCACTGTTTTGCATGGGAGAAGTAATTGATCCAGGAAACTTAAGCATTAAGAATGGAAGGATGAGACTTCCATCCCAAATAGGCTACAGTGGTTGCAGTTGATATAAACTAGGATTTACTTAACCTCTAATACACTTGCAGTTCACTTTGATTCAGTAAAATGTCAATCTGCTTCAATCTGAAGCAAAGTATTTAATTCTTCTTTCCCCCAAAGACAATACTGAGAAATTAAAAACATACTTTTTTGTATTCGTGCATCTTCTTTCCTAAAAGTCCTTCCCTGAAAATTCCTTACCTACTGTAATACACACATCTCATGGGGAACTGTGAAGGCACACTCGTTGCAGGAACACAGTGGTCATCCTTTTTGCCTCCTATTTTCTATCTCTTCTGTGAGTGACAAGACCCACTTACACTCTCATCCCTATTTTTATTCTCTTCCTGAACTGTTCACTATAGATCTCACTTCATCTGCTTGAAAGTACTACTTGCTATGGAAGCCATCTCCAGCAGACAACTGTAATGCTTACCAGTTAATACTATAAAAATGCAAATTACTTCACCTCTCGATCAATACAGAATATTTCTACCTCTTGCACGCATATACAACCCATGTACAATGCAACAACACAATGCACAGAGACAGACCTTCCCTCTATGCCACTATATTTTAAAAATATAGAATGTGATTTTCTAATAAGCAAAACACTTCRGAGAACTCAGACCTTAGGGTTTAAAATGAAAACACTGTTTGAGAGTATCCACATTTTCTGAAGAGATGAGTGTTACAGCCTGCATACACCCAAAATACCCATTTAAGTCGAAGGAATTTGAACTGCAAAATAATGCAGGCCAAGTTTCCAAAAATAAATGGAAATTTCTGAGAAACTAAGCCTCTCTCTAAAGTATTTAATAGTGGTCTCTCTTCTTGAAAGCTCTTGAAAAGTGAGAAAGGCTCCATGCTTTCAGAGATCCCACACCTCTCACGATGAATTTCAGCATATTCAGTATCTGCAGGCTGAACCCCAAGTGAGGAGAGCACAGCTTCTGAGGAGATGCCCTGCCTAATTACCAACCTCTACCACACTGTAAGCAGTCTGTATGCAAATTCACGGACAGCCTCAGCCTGATTGATAAAATACAATTTTACCAAGCATATATTCTGTCTGAGTATTTTTGTTCCCAGCAAGTATCAATGACTATTGTCACCACTGCATACTTCATATCAAATCCTACTTTATTGGAGAAGATTGAGTTCTGCTCTAAACTGCAGGTAAAAACAAGAAAAATCATGTTAAATCTTAAATTATGTCAGAGTATCTTTTTTGTTATTATTTATTCATATATAAACTATTTGCTCTTTTATTTTGCAGTAATTTCTTGGAGGACAAGTACACTACACAATCTAAAGTTGACACAGCCTTTGTTGCTTTTTTTAAGCTACTCCTTCTACCTCAGTGCACTGAAATTAGAATATGGCCACATTTTATTTTAGTGAAGTTACTGAGAATCATTGTTAGTCTTTAGATTGCATATGTTCATTTGCAAACAGTTTTCTACTTTATCTGAAACTGAACCATACAATTAAGCAGTTTACATACAAGTAATTATTAAAAATATTTATGGGTATAATACTATGTTGATAACATCCAGCTTATTCATTATTTCTGTTAAAAAGTATTGTCTATAGTTTTAGAATCTGGGTGGTTTTTTTCACATTTACTAAATATAAATGTAAAATATATATGTGCTACCAGAAAATTTGTTACGAGAAAGAAAAAGAGAAAAAAGATGAAAAAGGGGAAAAAAGAGGGAAAAGAGGAAAAGCTGAACAAATGAAGAGAGATTATAATTCTATGTGTGCCTGTTGTCCAGTTCATCAAAGTAAAGTAAATAGCAGCTAACATAATAAAATCTTTTAGCAGCTCGTATTATTAAATACAGACAGGAAGAATGCACAGACACATTAATAGTACCTAAACTGAGAGCTGTATTAGCTTAAAAAAAAGCTGTGTATCTTTCCAATAAATGAGTCAAGTGTATTTTCTATTCTGTCAACTGATTGTTGCAGAACAAAACATAATTTAAGGGCTCATGGTGCTGCAGTGACACCACTGAAGCCATGAGAACTTCCTGCTACTGAACCCAACTGAAGGTTTTTGCAGCTGTTGCTACTGTTAAGCTAAACTTGCCCTGCTGGCGATAGGATATTGCCTGAAAAAGGACTGTAGGATGAATTTTACTTCAGCACAAGTAAAAAGGAACTGGATCTACTCAATAGTTCTACCTTCGCACAAGTCAAGAATTAGAAGTATATATTACAGTCCCTACATTTTATTTAAGGAATTACATTTTCCAGTTCGAAGTTGCTGATTGTATTCATTTACTGTCACTGGCACAGAGTCTGCAACTTCGTAGTTTTCCCTGTTGAGGTCTTATTACAGTGATGGGAAAGCGTTATTTCTGAGGAAAACCTCACCCTAAAAAGTCATGCACTTAGTTTATCTTGAAATTTTATTATTCAAAAATTTTGGCAGAGAATTTCTCAAGTTCTGCTTGGTTATTGCAAGCACTGCTGTACTTGGAAAGACAAGACACAAACTTTGTATACATGTATATAAACAGTTACAGCTGACATACATCAGGTGTAAACACAAGCAAACACAAAACAAGAAGTACACACTACATTGTGCAAACTTAGATTAAAATAAATGCTTCTTTTAATTATTATTATTATCCCTAAAATAACACAAGCTGGCTGTTTATTAACCGAGCTCCCACTCTCCATAACCAATTGTTGCATTAATCCGAATGTACCTACTTAAATTGAATAACCATAAAGCCTTGAGGACAAAGAATGTTACTTACAGTGAGTTGGTAAAGGTTTTTCCTTCTCCCCTGCCCTTCTCACTGTCTTTCTCTGCTCCTCAGTGACAGCTATAAAGCAGAGAGGATGCAGTTGCCAGCATATATAGGCAGAGTATCCATGTCCCCTCAGCCTATCACAGCCAAGGGCTTTGCACTGAACGTGCAGCAGCAGCATCTCCCCCTCCTCCCACACCTCCTCCAAAATATACTTAGCACAGAAAGCTCCCTGAGAGGCAGCTGGATCTGACTGAGGAACGGCCATTGCCTACGTTAACTGTGTAGTGCTGTGTGTTTTCTTCCATGGCCCCATTCACAAGTCGGAGTTCATCAGCAGTGAGTGTCTGATCACATGCTCCCCGTCTGTGTTGCACACTCCGGAACATCTCTGCTGAGGCTGCTGCTGTAAAAGCAAGTGCTTTGATCYACTCCTGTGAAATATTATTGCCAGGAAAGAAACACTGATGTGGTTGAAATACCACTCAAGTGGCTGCAAACTCTGAACAGGTATATTATATATACCTGTGAGATTAATATCCCCAGATAAGCTTTATCCAACTTTTTCCAGTTTCTCTCTTTCATCATATGGATACTTAAAAGCAATACTAAGTGTTCAAGACTTGTTTCCCTATTCTAAAAGTTTCATGTGGAGTTCTCTTTCCTAGATATATCCAGGTAACTTCCTGTCATTTTTATCTAGTTCAAGTTAATTTAAAAAAAATGCTATCAGCATTTCATAGTCCTGAACAGCTTATAGCCAGGGAGTGTGGCAGATTTGGGATGGTCATTGCTCTCAGACCAGTCTCCAGTCCACTGCAGTATTACAGCCAAACTTTTTGTGAAGAAGGAAAAAGTCCCAGCTTTTTTTTTTTTTGTCATGTCTGTGTTTGCTCTTCTAAGGTTACAAGACCAATGACAACTCCGCTACAATTCCGGAAGAGTTTATTCARAATGAAAACAGGACCTAAACTCCCCAGGTCAGGTTACTGGTGTCATTGCACTTGTGTTAGATGTTATTCTACGACATGACTTGCATTTCCAGTGCCCGGGCTGGCTGCTGTAATGATTCGTCTGTGATCTTGAAAAGCATCAAGAAACCCCAGAGTCATTTGCCACAGGCTCCCAGTTGTTTTCTACCACAAATCAATTCCTGACTGCACATAGCCTGGACATATTGGGACCATATAAGAAAACAAGTGTTTTGGAGATTTTTCCTATTTTTTTTCTTTCTTCTTGAATTTGACTGAAAAGGCTGAAAATTCAAAATTTTTTTGTGAGGGTATAAAAGATGCAAAAATTGAAGTTGTGTCTAGTAAACTTAGAGATAACTGAAATCTCACTTCAATGTCTTATCCAAATGGCTTGCAAAAGGTAAATAACTTTCAAAGGAAATTAAAAATGGAAACTAAAATTAAGATGGGAGTATTAAAATGCTGGTTTAATCAGTGTTGAAATACAACCTCAAAGTCATCTGATGTGTTTTTATTTCTCTCCTGTACCCATAAAGCTTCCTGTGAACAAACAGAAATCACGTTTTCCATTAAAATATTTCTTTTTTTAATTTTTCAGGAAGAAAAAGGAAATAAAGTGTGAGAAGTACAAAACACAAGCTGGAAAAGGGGAATTAAATTCCTTTCTAAGAAGTGTGTTCCATGTCTCTCCTACAATTCTAGAAATTCTTCTGGCTTGTACTACTTTCATAATTCTCATCATCAACTGTTGGAAATACACAAATCTTTGTTTAATAGAATCTCTCTGTGGTGGACAAAAGGAAGATCACAAAGTTTTCCATCACAGGTGCTGGCTAAGTCAGTCATCTGATACAGCCCTGTGAATTTGTTCCAGACCCTTCAGACTGCTGGCGCTTTCACAGATAATAACTTCTTTTACTGCTGAAACACAGTGAGTAGAGATCTCCACTTTACTGCCCAACTGTTTCAAAGTTCGAGATACCAGTGTGTGAGAAATAACAGATGATCCCAAAAGGCTTACAGGCCAGGACTTGTTGGTTGCTTGTTGGTAAGTATTACTCATTGCTAACAGTATTATTCACAGCTAACCAGAGACAAGCTTTGATATGCTTTTGCACATGGAGGTATGTCACCTGATAATGATACATCTTATCAATGCTGTGCCCATGCAGTAATGGGACCAATTTATTACCACTGCTGAACTCTTTGGTTTGTAAACAAGGTGGGAGAAAGAATGTGTTTGAACAGGCAGCTCCAGCACAGCACCAGAAAACGATGCAGACAATGTGTTATCCGTCACTCTGCAGTCCCATTGCCAATCCATGTGCAAAGAGACGGATCAAAGCAGAGGGAGTTAAACAGTTTGTACCCGCTTTCTAACAGCGTTTCACCTCTTCCGCCGCTGTACAGTGCAGGTTAGAAATGAAAAGGCAGTTTCCCCAGGCTGTCAGTCCAGTTATGATTAGATGGCTCTACTCCCAACTTTATTTTTCCCTCACCTGAGTAGCCTGACACTTGTCTCATGCTAGCCTTGTGGTGTGGCTCTAGGTACTAAATTTGATGAAGGTATATTTGTGCTGTAGTTCACTGAGCCTAACATTATTTGAACAAACCTACTCTGAGCTATAATGTGAAGGGCTTTGAGTTGACTCAGCTATCATCAATACCTTAGATACTGAGAAAATAATTTGAAACAATTAATTAGGAATCCAGCACAATGTTTGTGCCTGTTTTCCACATTTGGTGTCAAAGGAACGGTCACTGTTGCCTATGTATAAGAAAAAACACTGGTTTGTTGTATTTGGTTTACTCTGTGTCTGTAGTTTGAGGATGCTATTTGGAGGCTGCAGGCATTTTTTTCCAGTTTTCCTTCAAAAAGAGAACAGTAGTAGAACCCCATCTTCGTCTGTCTTTTTCTCCCCAATATATTCTTCCATGAATGTAAAAATACCAGTAATTGAAAATTATCTACAGGAAGGTACAGAGAAAAAAAAGATAATCATTCAGATGTACTGAAATAAAAAGTCTTTGTATGTTCCTTAAACAAGGACCAAATCTGCATAAGCATAAAGATGAGACAAGAAAGAAGAGAATATTTTAGCCAAAATGTGCGACTAACAATTTTCTAAATAAAACAAAGGGTGTACTTCCTTTGGAAGAAAGTAAGAATTAAATAAAGCCTTCAGACACAGATAGATGGATTACTTGCAATGTATGAGGATAAAACCTAAGTCTCCTGCAGATCGTAAGTAGACTTTGCAACAGATTAGCCGGGAGATGAATCTCAGACAGAGCTCACAAACTGGGAAAGTAACTACCCTCTCTTTCATAAATATTTTATGTGTTACTTGTTTTCCCTGTTCAGTTCCTATTGCTGGCTGTGTGAACATGTGAAGGTAAACCAAGGAAGGAGAAAAAGGAACTGCTAACGAAGTGAACATGGACACAGACTCAAACACACAGCTTCAGAGGAGTTAATGTACCATTTGCTGGTTCGAGGCAGCCTGAGCATATTACTCTTATGGAAGCAAGCCTACAGAAAAGAGAGGTTGTGATGAACTGAAAAAGTGTCAACAGAAAAACTGACAGGCTGTGAAGAGTCACAGAGACAGTGAGAGCAGGCTGCAATCACAGTAGGCAGACTCTTCCAATACAGAGATAGGAATAGCTTCTGCTGTGAGCTGAGATGCGCTTACCTAGGGGCGTAGGCACTGCCAGGGCACTCGTCCAGGCATGTATTGCTCACAGAGAGAGTTTTCTCAAGTATTGACTACTGTGAGCCTCACAGAAGCCATGGCTCATAGATGAACTGCTATGAGGCCTTAAATGCGCTGTGAAGACCTCATGTTAGAAAAGCAAGCTAGAGCAGTTAGTTTATGAATGGAATAATCCACTGTGTGAATGAAGACAGACCCAGGTGAGGTATGAGGAACAAAGATGGCTTGAGATACAGAGGGGACATAATGCAGCACTCGTTCTTGAGAAAGTGATTTGTTTGGATCACTGTTTCAAAGATCTCAAAGAACAGTGCTTGGTCGAGAGGGTATTTTGTCACTGACTGTGATTAATGCCTTGTCACAAGGGCCAGGCACTAGCATGCCCTACTTGCAATAAGCTTGGAAGAGCATTTGCCACCACTATAAACCTTGAGTCATTCTTAAAAGGATGAAAACACCACCAGAGTATCCTTATAAAGAGCATGTTGGTGCCCATTTGTCTGAGATTACAGCAAGTACTACAGCAAGGGACCATACTGGTGTTTCTTGCCTTTCCTTCCTGTCAGCTTTGCTGCAAAGGTGTCTTTGGCTCCCCTTCAGTCTATGTTAACACATGCACCTTTCTAGAAAAGACTAATGCGAATCTTCTAGAGAATTTATGCTTAATAGAACATTTTGGAGAATTTCGTGGAGTACTGTCTCCTGTGGGAGGGGCCCCACACTGGAGCAGGGGAAGGACTCCTSTCCCTGAGCAGCATCAGAAACAACCTGTGACGAACTGACCACAGGCCCCACTCCCTGTCTCCCTGCACTGCTGGGGGAGGAAGTAGAGCTTGGGAAGGAGGGAGGAGTGGTGGAGGAAAGGTGTTTTTAAGATTTATTTTACTTGTCATTATCCTGTTCTGATTTTGTTAGTAATGAATTCAATTAATATCCCCAATTTGAGTCTGTTTTGTCCATGATGGTATTTGCTGAGTTGTCTCTCCTGGTTCTTAACCCATGAACCCCTGCTTATATTTTCTCTCTCCTGTCCAGCTGCAGAGGGGAGTGAGAGAGTGGCTTCAGTGAGTGCCTGGCATCCAGCCAGCATCAACCCACCACACACATATCTAGAGCTCTGGACAACAGAGTGGGAAGTGAATCTTCCACATGAACAGGTCTCACTGGTCATGGACACACATTCAGAGCTGAAGCAATGAGTAAGATAATATTTGGTACCTTCTGGTCTGGGTTCTTGTCTTTGCCTCAGAGCTGGGAGTGATATATGTACACACCCCACCTACTTGAGTGCAGGAAGATGCATTTACACTAAGATGAGGCTTTCCACTGGAGCCATGTGACTTGCTCCTGACTCCTGGTAATATGGTTAGCATAACCAACACCATTTCCTAAGACAAACAGCTGTAAGTAAGTTTGTTGGTCACATATCACCTCCTTCTCTTTTCCCCTTTTTAACACTAGTTGTCACCAAGATGTGATGACCCCCAGTACAGAACAGCCAGATTCCCTGTCAGGATTGTGAAAAAACTACTTTCCCATGAAGCACTGCTGCCAGGATGTGGTGACACCTGTTACGGAACACAAAAGTGTAACAGTGCATGAGATATTGCCTATAAAATCAAACATCTGCATAGCCTGATGCTGGAAAGCAAAACCCATGATCCCCCAGTGGTCTGGGACACAGCCACTGCTGTCCTCTTCCTCTGAAGAGTAAGTGAATCATGTTCTTTTGGGTGAAGTCTGAGTCCAGATTATGATTATTGTATCATGCCCCAATTACTAAGAATTAGACACAATACGCAGAGGATCCAGGTGACTAAAAGAGTAGGTAATGAAAGACTCCAGATAGAAAGCTACACTCATTACTAGAAATTTTGCTTAACTGAAAGTGTAATTCATAAAAACTTTGTGCAATAAGCTACACTAAATCCTAAAAATTGTAGATAATAAACTATGCTGAAAAATAAGCGTTTAATTGTAGGCACTCATACAATAAAGGTCTAAGTGTACTAAAAACCCTGTGGCAAATTCTCATTCTACCAAACACTCCTAAAAGAATCTGCCTGTCCCTGTGGCATTAGGTGACAGAGCCACCAAGTGTTCACACCCCCCATCCTGCCGACTCCTTAAGAAAGGCAATCATAAAGATAACAGCTTAAGCTGCTGCAGGTAGCTTCACCACAGTGCAGCCAGACGTCTCCCCACTCAGAACTGCTTGCCATCTGTTCTCCCTATGATCTTGTTCACTTCCACACCTCTGATAATCACAGCTTCCACATTATCATTAAGAGAGACAGGCTCTCATTTAGCCAGGATTTACTGGCAGAGACAGGCAGTTAAATAAGAAGGACAGTCCAATGTATTCATTACATTTGTGTTCAGAGGCCTTAGTTCAAGCTCTTGCTTTCAAGTACAGATGCAAGTCTTTGCCATATGCTGTGAAATTCTGGGTAAGTTCTCAGAGGAATTTTCCATAAAATATTTTGCTAGAAAGTGTTGTTCTCTTCCAGTTTATTTTTCTGTGCTACCACATTTGGCTCCAGCTGGATTTGGAATCCAAACAGCCTAAATCTAGGCCAGGTTTAAAGCAGCAGCACCCTCTGTCAGAACTCTGGCAGTGTTTGTCTCTGGTCAGAGGCACAAATTTTGAACCTCTCTGTGCTGAGGTCAGATGGTGCCAGCTTAGAAGCAAACTGCCTTTACAACAGTCTGATGTTCTGCATAGTTCTCTGAAAGACAATCTAGGAAAGTTTTGGAAATCTTGAGATTTCTGTTTTCTTCCTTCTTGCCAACTCTTAAAAAAACCCCTCTTTTATTTAGGAGTGATCTTGATCTGTGCAGTCTTAAGAGACATCTCTTCTACCTCTATCACCAGGTTAACTTTTGTCAGCAGGAAGTGGTTAAGAAATGTCACTGTCCACTCTTTTTCAGCACTCAGAGAACACAGAATGGTGTGAAAGTATGCTTAGGGAAGGAGAATCACTACCACATTTTATGTTACATACACTACAAAATATAATGAAGCAAAATAACTTACCTGCCCATAGCTTCTGCTGAATTCTTGGGGATATTTTCAGTTTCTCTCTTTCAACAACACACCTGTCTAAACCTATTACTGTTGCCCACTGAAGCAGAAAGTAAGAAAGCTGCTATGTACCTACATTCTCTGATTTGTGAATGATTTAAGAGCAGTTAATATTTTACATTGGTTTCTAATTTTCTTTCTTAATATGTATGCTCAGCATGTAAAATCACACTAATCTTTCATCAAAATTATGATTTATTTACTTTATCTTACACAATAATAAACTCATACATCCCAGGTCAGTGGTCTACATTTTATGTGACTGTAGTCTTCAAGAATAATAATTGAGGTAATTAATTTATATTAAAAAAAAATATTAAAAAATAAAGCTTTACTCAAGATTCTTCAGCTGTGAGTACAATGCATGTCAACCACAATTAAATCCTGCAACACCGCTAAGATAAAGGAAATAACTCAATGCAATCTTAAACAAAGGATGAATTACGTGATCTTCTTACTTCCTATTCACTGGAAAAAAAAACCATGAAAAATAGTGTTATACGTTCAATGGATACTTACAAATAAGAGTTGGTTTCTACCAATCCTAGAATAGCAAGCTGTCACAAAAAGCCTGGCAGTATTTCTGGATGCTCAAGACAATACAGTTCTCTTCAGCTCTGCAGCTTTCAGCTCTGCTGGCTGCTACTGCTGCTACCCAGGAAGACAAGCTGTAAAACTGTGATGACAAGGTGACCAGAAGCATCCTCCACTAGCATGTGGAAGAAGATTGGGGAATAAGGGATCCAGAACCTGTGTTAAGACTCAAAACATTTGCTAAGGCTCTGCCTGTTGAATTTGAAATAGAGATAGGTGGAGCTGTGGGTTTTCTTACAGTGAAGCTGTTCACATCCTCATCAGGCACCTAAAATCAGTATTTTTTTTCCCAGTAAAAATGGGCTGAATATTGTGCCTGGGATCGAAATGGGAGTGTAGAGAACCGGACAGTGAAGGAGGGAATGATGTACAAATTACAGCAGGGGACGCAACTTCCTGTACCCACAGCTCAGTTACACTCCATCATCTAGCACTACCTATTTCATATTTCTCTTTATGATTGGCCTGTTAAATATTGATTGAATAAGCCATTCATATTCATGACATTTCCTATTTGCTTGAAAAGATAACCTCCCTGTTGTTTTTCAAATAAATGAACGGTGCTTCTATGTCTGTTCTGTTTTCCTTCCAGTTTCCTTTTACAGGTACTTTTTTTGAGCAAAAGAATGTTTTAGCCTGCTTTGGTTACAATAAATTTTGATTCATCATTTTAGCAATTTCAAAACATCTCCACTAACTATCAGAGGCTTCTGTTGCTAAAGTAACTACCAGTTGTCTGTAGGTACTGTGTTTTTTCAAAAAAAACTAATCCTCTCCTGAAAAGAAGTACTGGATTCACTTCTAACATGGAGCTGTGCTGAGCAGCAGAAACTGCAAAAAGATGACAAATCATAACCTGCTGGCAAGGTCAGCTGTATTGGATGTGATAATCTTTGTACTGTAATTACAATGTAATAACATGATGTAACAACATTCAAAGCTTCAGAATAGCAAACACCTTTCTTCACACAATTTTTTTTCAGTTTATGCACCAAACATTTGTACACTAAAAATAAATAATTAAAAGTAATTTGCAGCAAATAGCCTCCATAGCCTCGTTCTTGTGATGGAACTTTATGCCAGGAACAAGCAAGATAAATTTAAGATGTGTGAATATGCCTTTCCTAGTAAAACAACACAAACAAGCCTATAGGTCCACCAAAAAACCTGCAAAACATCAAGATCATTTTAAGTTTCAAAACCAACGAAACATTCACGTCAGGGATGACTTTCTAAATAAAGCAGTAACCAAAGAGTGTTTTTTTAATAGCCATTATCAACAGCAGGATAAATAAGAACAGGTGAGAAAGAAGGCACCAACAGACAGTACTTACTGATCTGTAATAACATTTTTTATTTTTTAAGATTAATAACCCTGGCTTCCCTATACCACCTTTAATATCTTACTCCTTCTGCTGGCTATGAAATTTTGCCCAAATTCATGTGCCTTTAAAATGACTATTCATAACAAGCTATTACATCAAAAATTGTTGCTCCAAAAGAGTGGAATGTATTTTTAATRAATATATATTCAAAAGGACAAGAAATCTGTTCTTGAAAAATGAGAAAAACATTGTCCAAAGGAACCTCCAGAATAAAGCCAAAGCTATAGCAAAAAAGACTGACATTTTTTGTCTTATTTTCTTTTTAACCTTGAAAAGAAACGTGAGAAAGCCACAGTAGTAGCAAATGAGTAGTTAACCACTCAATCTTAAAGTCATTTAAGGACTGGTACGCAATTAAGTAATTACTGGGCTGAACAGAACAGCAGTCAACATGGTAACAAATTACTGTAATGGTAAAAAAAATCTTTTTTTTTTTTAAAAAAAGGAAGATTAAACAGACAAAAAATATGTTTGCATCTCAGATTTTTGGACAGTGCTAGAATGGAAATCACCCAAAGGCAGGAACACCCTCATTAGGATGTACAATAGAAATATGTATCAATAACCTTGAAAAGGAGGAGGTAGAGGTAGGCGTAAGAACAACCCAGGGCATGAATTCACACAACAGTTGTGTGCCGTGGGCAGATATTCTTGAGATCAGCCTTATAACTAGCTGAGCTGCTGATGCAGCTACAGAGAATCCTTACACTTACACACAATCATAATAACGCGTTCTAATTTTTGTGCCTTATCTTTCATTAGCACAAAACACATTTGTGAGGCTCTGGGTTTTACTTTTTGAATTTAAACTTCACATTTTAGCAAACGTTATTTTCAGCAGCCTGGCACAACAATAGGCCCCTATCCTGTCAGGTGTGGCAGGTCTCAGGATGTGGTCCTGGGATACTTGCTCAGGAATTAACACCTTTGTACCTGGTCTCCAGGTACCCAAAGATAACGGCACAATATGGGCCCGTTTAAAAGCTGGCAAGGCAGGCACACAAGGAGACAAGTCGTTGCCTCCATGAGCAGTGCCAAGAAAAAAATCCTGGCATGTGCGAGGCAACAGAAAATAGGAGAGCGAGCGCGTGAGGCACCTGTCATGTTAGCAACCAGCAAATAAAGGACTTCCGAGAGCCTGAAAAGATCTTGTAAAAGAAGCTTAACATATATAAGCATATACTTACATACCCACCTGAGTAAAGGTTGTATGTCATCAGCCTCAGCAAACAAGGAAGGTATGGCTAAATAATTAAATAAATTCTAGGATTATGACAGAAAGAAGGATTCTAGGGACAGATGCCAATATTAAATATAAATTTCCTTGGGGCGAAAATACTGAAGAAACAGAAGATTATGCCATAAGAAAAACAACTAAAATGCTAAAAAACATTAAAAAAGGAAAACCATTACACTATGTGTAATGTGTGCATCCAGGTAAAGATTGCTGTTTTTTCCTGCTGGCTCAGGCCAGGGCCCTGCTGCTACCTGGTGACTGCCTGTACTGGTGCTCTAGCTGGGGTACAAAATCCTTTCTGTTTGAGTGTGCACATTCCTCAAAGCTAGGCTTATGCTGTTACTGTTTATAAAGCATCACAAATGCTTTCTATTATTTAGTAGGTTAGTTTGAATTAACCAGTTGAATTGGTTAATCAAGGTGAACGAATATCAAAATATGTATCTGGTCTTAGGACTTAYGTTTCTGGGCACTCACAATTCTGTATCTACGTTTCTTATGAAGATTGACTACATACACCAGTTCATCATTGGTCCTTAATAATAACAGTATTAAGTATAGAAATGCAGAGGTTTCCAAGCCTCACAATCAAGTATTTTGTCTGATTCTACATAGTGATATTAAATTTTATTTACACATTATTTTCAAAACTTACCGATAGGAAGGGGTTTTCCTCATAGATGAAGATCATCACTAAGTTGCTTTTAACCTTTTTACTATTTAAGACATCTGTGACACCTTCCTAGTTTCTACTTTTCATGACAGAGGTTTCAAATAGATACTCTCTAGCCATCATTTCTTTCTTTCCAAAGATCAATTCTTTTGTTCCCTGGGTGCTTCCACTTCCTAWGCAAATTCTGTAACATTAGCTGGTCTCTTATACTTGGATAGAAAATACTATCCTCTTATGGAACATCTTCAGTATGTGTCAATAACCATGGGCAGCAAACCACAGAATCACAGAATAGGTCAGG
Organism: Amblyornis subalaris; assembly: GCA_018881555.1. Taxonomy (NCBI): domain Eukaryota; kingdom Metazoa; phylum Chordata; class Aves; order Passeriformes; family Ptilonorhynchidae; genus Amblyornis; species Amblyornis subalaris. The sequence goes on along the minus strand of JACAXG010000001.1, from coordinate 34,910,461 downwards.
TTGGAAGGGATCACGAAGGGTCATCTGCTCAAGCAGGGTCATCCTAGAGTACATGACACAGGATTGTGTCCAGATGGTTCCTGAATACCTCCAGTGAGGGAGACTCCAAAGCCTCTCTGGACAGTCTGTTCCAGGGCCTGGTCACCTGCACAGTAAGGAAGTTCTTCCTCCTATTCAGGTGGAACTTCCTGTGCATCAGTTTCTGCCCCTTGCCTCTTGTCCTGTTGCTCAACACCTCCGAGAAGAGCCTGGTTCATCCTCTTGACATACCCCCTTTAGACATTTATATACCTTCATGAGGTCCCTTCTCAAGTCTGAACAGGCCCACTCCCTCAGCCTGTCCTCGTAAATAGGATACACACAATATTCCTCTTTCTCTCCCACAAATTCTCTTAGACACTAGTTCATCTTATATTAAAGTACAGGCTTACTCATCAACTCCCATCTCAGAGCTGTCACTACCCATCACTACAGTGAGTATTCCTCCTGGTCCATTCTTTCTAGGTACCATCTTAATCACAGTTCCTGCCAAGGAGGTCTCAGACTCCTCTCCTTCAGCTGCCTAAAATGTATGAAAGCTGCAGTACAGTACCTGGGGGCTTTTATATTTACGAGATATCCTTCCACTGCAAGTTTTTGTATCACTCCACCATCCCCCTCCCCTCTCTTCTTTTTTCCTATTAGAGATGCAGCCATAGGAACTGGGGAGCAGAGCTAGGAATGTTGCATCTTGAATAGTTGGTACAGAGTTGCAGGAAGCTCAGTAACAATAATTCTGAAGTAACATAGCGTACAGAGAGGGTTAAAAAATCTTAAGGGTCAAACTTAGTCTAACCAACCGTGCTGGCACTGTTGGATGAAACCCTCTGCTTAATAAGTAGTATGATCAAGAATAGTAACAAGTCTGGATCCACYAAGAACAAGTTGGAGAATTATACAAAAAAATATTCTAGTGACTTTTAATCAATTGTTGGAACATTTCTAGAATATTCAATACTCTCTCAGATTTTCACTTTCAAAAAGAACTTCACTGCCCTCCTGGAGAGTAAGAGAAGATCTCTCTTCAAAGGCACTTATGCTCTCCTCTAGGGGAGATTCAAATGAGTGGGCCTGGTTAGCTTTGAAAACAGAATATGAGGGAAACCAAGGAAAGGATAAGTGAACGAAAGAGTATAGGGAGAAGACAAAGAACTTCTTTCTGTATTTCAAATTTTAAAAGCCCAAGAGGGACTACTCAGGGAAATTAAAGACAGCACATCAAAAACAGACAGAAGGAAACACTTTTTTACATCATGTGTGGTTAAAACTGCAGAAAATATAATTACCACAGGAAGAACTACAGTCAAGAACTCAGCAAGATTCTGATGGGTTTGCATATGTAGAAGGATATCAAACATATCAAGTGCAATTTAAAACTGCTGGAAGGCACATGTATTTCTTAAGGGAAAACTGTCCAAGTATTTCAAAACTGCACAAAGACATGCTAACCAGAGTGAGAGACAAAGAAAAAGGTCTCTACAAAATAATGTGCCCACAGGATGCCGTTAAAGAAATGCCACCTCCTCCAAAATGCTTTGCATTCATTCTCTCTCCCTCCCTTTAAAGGAGCAGCACAGAAAGAGAYAATATCTGCTGCACTGAAAAGCCACTTCCTTTAGGGTATTGTCCGAGATGAAAAGGTGTCTGCCAGCCATTCTCCCAGCATGCTGGCATTTCAGCAGCTTACAGCCCGTCCCAGGTGTCTGGAAATGTATATTTGCCTTGAAATTCATATAGCTGGTTCTATGATTAGCTGGATCCTTTCTAATTTTCTGAGCTCAGATTGTTTTTAAAAGCAGAAAGCACCGTATGTAGTATATCTGTAATTTCCCATCTCGCTTTTTACATGACTAAGTAGTCACAGTAATGATGCTTCCTTATTATTATTCCACATTAACTGTACCTGCACTGTCATGTGTCAGAGAAAAGAAAATCTAAAAACTGAGGTTTATTCATTTAAATCAAAGAGTTTGTCAACAGCACAACTGAGTGCAAACAAGGCCAAAAACCAGAGAGATGTTATAAGCAACTTAGCAGTAGCATTACTCTGATGCTGAATTTATAGCCTTCCTAAACAATATACTCCAGTCCATTATTTTTTCTAAGATCTCTTTTCCCATCAATTTTAGTCTGTTACTTACATCCTGTCCACCAAGCAGGAAGAGATTATTGCCTTCCTTTTTGTAGCTTGAACTCCAAATTATATGACAGTGTTGCTGACACCAGTGCTTGACGTTGCCCTAGCAATCAGACAGTAGATGGTACTTGGTATATAAAAAAAAAGAATTTTCTGAAGCATAAGAAATGTCACAAACCCAAGTTTGGCACGACTGGTTTGAAACTCTGAAATGCTAATAATAACCCTGACTTAAGGTTATACATATTCCAGCTTCTACTGGAATGCACATTTGCTGCTACTATGGCTTCAACTGCCTCCAGTGTTAAGATCGGAAGAGTGCCATGTCGTCTCTCCTTATACTCCTTTCAGTGACTGAAACCTTTCCACCTTATCTATGTTCAAACCACTTCAAAACCTTCCTAACCTCTCTGCTTCATATCCAGTCTCGTAAAGATAGGCTGTACTTAACAGATGGGGAGATACATCCTCTGTAGAGGCTGTTTGATAGGTTACACAGCACTGGAGTCACATCTTTGCCTTCAAGTCATCCCACGTTCCTACACTGAGACTCACAGCACAGCACTTCACTGAGGGAGAATCAATGAAAAAAAAAACAATCATGTGCTGCTCTTAATCCTCTCATCAGTCATCAGCTTCTTAAAGGCAGAATCCCTCTGTCAGCTTTTGAAACTGTAAAAAATAAATTCAGGAATAAAAGTAATATGTCTGACATAATACAAGAATAGTAACATTAAACTACACTTAAATACATATAAGCCACCTAATTCCTCTGAAAACATACAACCAGGAAAGACAGAACTAATTTCTATTACACCTCCATAAAGCTTAGCGAACTTTCCTTGAATTTCCAAACCAAATGTTCCTTTCAAAAACAATGGGGGGGGGGGAGGAGAAGGGGGAATAATATAGTATTATTTTAGAGTAAACTGTAAGAGCAACTTTTGAAGTATACAATGCTCTTGCCAGCTCTCAAAAAGAACCAAGAACTAAAATCCCAATTTATGTTTCAAGTAATCACTATTTACCATTAAATTTCTTCTGCTGTTTATTTATTTGGTTTTGAATAGAGATACAATCTACACAGGACCAAGAAAGGAGCTGGAAAACGTAGAACAAACCTGTTGTTTCATTCCAAACATTTTCTACAGGACAGATATCATTGCTAGGAGATAAAACACCTAATCAGCATGAATACTGGCTAGATGGGGAGACGCTCATCAGAGGAACACTACAGGATTGTGTACATGCAGAGGCAACAAGACTTGGTTGAGATGAATAACAGGATTGTGATTAGGATACACTGGAGGTAAACTGAGTTTGTTGTATAGGTTGGATTATTTCTTTCTGCACTTACCAATGATGAAATACTGCTGGCCATATATTTTTCTGATTACACAATATATTATCTGTGATTGAAAAAATATACCATTTTTTGTGCCTTAGAAGAATGAGGTGAACAGTTCTTCATGCATAATGGAAGGAACAGAGTAAGAAATATACACTAAAGCAACACGGAAATTTCCCATGGATGTGTATCAATTGACCATTCAAAGAAACTCTCTTACAACTTAAACAACCTTTAGCAATTTTAGCAAGAAATTCCATTTTCCTCACTTTGTGTTGCTGGTGGGGGATGCCCACTTAGAACAACAGAAGTCCAGGATGCTCTTCCTTCAGCTGTCACCCACCCAAGGAAACCTTTCAGCATGCATCACATTTACACTGCAAACCTGTTCTTYATTGAACTTTCATTAGAGTATCTTTTTTTTCTTTTATTTACCACTGACATAAACAGTAAATTTCTGCAATGTAAATGGTGATCGGTAAAAACTGTCATTTTATTTCACCTTTCCATTTTCATCACCCTCTTGCTCTCTGAATCCCAGCAGTGTTGAAATAATTTTTGCTCTTCCACATTTAGCCCTACATAAAATTGTAGTGCCAATACATGAGGATCACTCCAGTCCCTGTGCCATAAACAGGATCTCTAAAAGAAGAAAAGCCTAATGTGACACTTGTACAATGAAACCAAGCTACAAGACTAGGACGACAAAAATTTCAAACAAATAATAACTTTTTTTTTACAAAATTTGAAAAGATTAATAAAATTACCTTGTCACCTGGGGTCCAGCTCCGAGATCATTCAGTATACCATCATTTAGAGGACTGCCATCCCTCTAGACTGCTTCACTCTACCAGCAGTGCCCTCAAGTCAATTTGTAGAAGCAGTTAATAGGTTCTCTTAAAAATGTTGTGAATTGCAAAGTTTTGATTTCAAAATACTTCATGAACTCTTGACTATTTCAACAAAATTGGCTTAAGCACATGTCAATTAAAATATTTACATTTAGCATATTATGCTGCACTTCTAAATGCTGACTAGCTTAATACTTCACGAATTATGTGGACTTGTTGGATCAGATTATCTGGTGAAAGGGCAGAAGTAGCTTCACTTTCAGACATTACCGAATTTATCCTTACCTGTTTGGGGATTTCACTCCTTTTCCAGGTACCTTGGAAACAGGTATTTTCTTTAGTTCCCTACAGTTCCCTGTAGTTCACAGTCGCCCTATAAGGAAGAGGTCACCAGAAGTGGCTAAGAAATTTTAATCTCAAGAAATTTCTAAGGCTTTTCCAGCGACTATCTGGTCTTCATCGCTACTGTGCTCGCCTTGCACTTTATCTCGTTAACCATTAACCAGGCGTAGCACCCTGTCAGCTTTACCAGCCGCTCTTTCATAACAAGGGGAAAGCAGAAAACCTGCGAGCTCGTTCAGCGGCAATTCGGAGCCATTGGGATGGGAGGGACGCGGGACTTCTCACTTCCTCACAGAGGCTTAAGTAAAAATCGAGCGAGAGGTGGAATACGCGAGCCAGCAGCGCCGGCAGGTCCTGCCTCTGCCGGCGTGAAGCCGGGTTTATGCTGACGAGGATGTCCGTAGCATGGAGCTGTCTGGCGGACACTAGGAAGCGAGTGGGACATTTGGGACACTCCAAGCCAGAGCTCCCAGGGCAGCGGGGCTGCGCGGCGGCTCCCGCCTCCCGGTGCCTCAGGGGCACTCCTGGGAGGGGAAAAACCCTCACTTTCACAAACCGGGACATGCTTCCCTTGCGGCGACGGGACGGGCGMCGTCGCCAGCCGTGCGCCAGCGCTGCCATTCGCAACACTCGCCCCGCCGGGGCACCCTGCCTGCACTTAGCGCTGTTTCACAGCAGTTTCACAGGAGTCAGAGCCCAGGGGGCCGCCATAAAACAAAGGAAAGCCAACCAAGTCCTACTCCTGCATGCTGAAGGCAGCCCCGTGCGGGGCGCCCTCTGCCGGCCCGGGGCAGGGGAGGGGAGCCCGCCGTGCCCGCGGCCTTCCGGCCTGCCCACCCCGGCCTCGTCGAGCTGTGGAACGAGGCACATCCAGGCTTTGTGTCAACGGGCTTGTGCTGATGTGACTTACTCCAGGATTTAGACCTGTCAGAAACGGAGACTGGAAATCAGCAAAATGGAGTTCCATCATCACCAGCTCCTGTTTGTTGGAGGCGGGCCCCAGCCCCTCCGGGCCCCTCACAGGCAGCAGCTTCCTGGGGCCAGCCCGGGTGAGCCCTCGCTGGGGCAGGACAGAGCCCATCCACCCACTGTCGCCTGCTGCTGGGAAGCCATCCGGCCGCAGGCTCCTCCAGGGCAGGATGGAACCTGGCAGAGCACCAGCATTTGATCTCACCAATGCATATAAATATCTCAAAGGCAGGTGTCAGAAGGATGGTACGAGACTCTTCTTGGTGGTGCCCAGCGACAGGATGAGGAGCAATGGCTGTAAACTAAAATACACGAAGYTCCACCTCAACACAGGGGGAAGAACTTCTTTACATTGAAGGTGGCAGAGCACTGCAACAGGATGCCCAGGGAGGTCATGGAATCTCCCTGTCTGGAGCCATTCCAAACCCACCTGGATACTTTCCTGTGTAACCTGCTCTAGGCGACCCTGCCTTGGCAGGGGGTTTGGGCTGGATGATGTCCAGATGCCCCTTCCAACCCTAACAATTCTGTGATTTGCTTTTCCCATTCTCTCCCTGCGTGAGCAGCAGTGGGTGGCTGGGGAGAGCCTCGATGGCTCCCCATGTGCCCCCCATACCTGGCCTGCCACACAGCGCTCTCCCTCCGGCTGCACCACAGCTCTCAGTGAGAAAAATCGCCAGGCTTCAGCAGGCACACACCCCAGTCTGTTCCTCAGCTGTCAAAAYGGCAGGAGGAAAAGCTGCATTTTACCCAGAGAAGCCTTCACAACACGTCGCTCTGCACTGCTGAACAAAAATGCCCAGAGATACCCATTTGTACACAACTTTTAGGATACCCATTCCTGACTTGAGTGGGAGTAGCACTTATTCTCAGTTTAGAACTCATTTTAGAAGAGAGCTCATAAGCTCAGCTCAGTCYCTGTTATTTATGACCCAGCCTTGGGGCTGAATGAAGCCAGACACTACACTAGAACAACTTCAGAGCCCTGATGGACTCAGCTCTGCTGTAGAAGCCCCCACACCCCCAGCAAACCTTCCCAGTGGCAGGCTGAAGTCGGGGAAGGCAAACGAGGACAGGACAGCTGTTGCAGATCTGAGAGGCATCACTTTCTGGGGTGGTAGGAAGCATATTCAATACTTACATGGCTGTTTCTCTAAGGGCAGCCTTAATTCAGACAAAGAGAGCCTCCAGATGATTGTAGAGCAGGTTTTCTTGGTCATTCCTCAGCTCTGAATGATACCTTCAGTTGTTTCTGTATGAGCCAGCCCTCATGTGGGCACAAGTACTCGACCAGATGAAAAATATCTCTAACCCTTGTCTAAGACTTAGTAGTGGACWTGTAGGGAAGATGTACATATATATATGTGCTGTCAAGTAATGATTTTTCYGCTAAAGACTGTCCCTGGCACTTGGTGACATGTGACCAAGTCAGAGTAAATGATGCTTTTTGTAGTTATCATCCATCAGCTGAGTTTTCTCTGTCATGATGTGATAGAAACCCTTTGTGAACCCCTGTGAACTTTTGCCACGTGCTACATTTTGTGGTGAATACAAGAGATTACACGAGCAGTGTATGAAGAAATATTTGTGGTTTTCCTGAACTGGTCACCTGCACACTTCAGGTGACTTTTGTATGGAAAAATCTCATAATTAAATGTTTTGTATTCTGCTCATCTTCCTGTATTTATCTATAAATGTTACACTATCCTCACTGAACTGTTTTATTATATATTTGATTGTTCCTCTGACCATCATGTTTGCTCTTCCATTTCTACTGCATCCTAAGCCTCCCTTTCTGCTCCTGTCATAGGAGTTCTTGCTCTCTTATACTTTTGAGGAGAGAGGATGGAATTCCTGCCCAGGCACACACGCTTCTCTGAAACATTCTGTTTTCTAAAGCAGGTAAAATGCTTGTTCCAGCAATTGATTGTAAATATTTTGAGGCAAACTTTGTAAGCCTTCAATGACTTTCATCCTTGTTTAGCCAGCTGTTTTCACAAACCATACCATCTTTAGTGAAAAACCCCCAAAATAAGTCTTCTATCCACCAATTCTATAATTATCAATTTACATTCTTCCATGACTAGATGTGTTGTGGGGGAACATTTTCCAGGAAGCTCTTTTTTTCAGGAAGCTCTAATCCTCACAGCTTGCCTYGCTTCTGTGTTTGTTTTTGATTCCAGGAGTGCTACAGCAACCTGAAAACTAGGAGTTGGTAAGAGTCACACAGAGCACATTATCATCATGCACAAATTCATCAACAAAGAGAAGTATTATGGTGGCAATTGAATACTGAAAAGGTCTAAATAATTATTTAAAAATAGGATGTATCTAGTATTCTTTGTGGAGCAATGAAATGGTACACTTTCGGTACTGAGCTTCACCCTTTGCTTTAACCATTGTTGTTGTTGGCAGAACCATACTACCATCCTCGTCCTTCCTTTTCTTCTGATGGCAGACTGTTTCGGAGAATGGGCAAGCTGTAGAGAACACCAATTCCAGTGCTGTTTCTCTCCGTGGTAACACAAAATGCCAGTCTTCACAGCTCTGGAGGGTGTGTTTCAAAAGGCAAATAAAATGGAAGGCCTTATGTAGAAGTGTCTTCACAAGTCTGAGGCAAGGGGCTGGGAAGCTGACACTAAGGGAGCGGTGAGCAGCACTTGGGCACCACAGCACTGTCTTCACCGTGTTCCAAACACCCAAACCATCACTTGGACAATACTGCCCAAGAGTAATTCTTCCCTCCCTTCCACTTTCCTCCCAGTCTAACTCTTCTGAGCRCAGCTGAGCTGAGCTGAGCTTCAGAGCCCATAAACCCAGGCTGTTGTTTGGCTCAGGGCCAGCAGCTGTTTGTAATGTCACCGTCCTGTTCCCCCGTTGTGGCACCAGAATCTTGCAGCCAAGGGATAGAAAACACCTGATTATAGCAAAGCATACAAACTTGGGCAACTAACAAGTGTTGTAAGGCCCTGTTAATAACAGCTTAGTGCCTTGTGTGAACTGATGTTTCTTGCTAAAACATCTGCTGGTATCTGCACACGACAGCAATTAAGGTAGAATATCTTCAGGCCGAGAGTTTGCAATGTGAGTGTTACACAAACCGTTTCAAGTCTCAGATGTGACTAATTGCAAAATCTAAGGAAAATCATAGAGCTCTTGGACATAGCTGTGGTTATGTTGGGGTTTCAAATACTAATTAAATTGTGCTTCAAGTTAAGGAAGGAAGACAGGATTTAGGATGCAGAAGCAACCCAAATTAAGGCAATGTGGATATTTCAAAGGAAGATATCTTTTTTCTCCATCTGCTTACATTGTTACTGAAGTTTCCAAGATGTCAGACAAACAATGTCCGAGACACAAAGCAATCTACAGACTGGACATTGACAAACCAGATTAAAGCTTTACTAAATTAGCAGTAACAAAGACCAAAAGTCATCTAAAGTTCAACTTACTTGAAGGGAAATGGCTCATCTGGTGATGTTTTTCTCATCTGGTTTTGCAGGTACAGGCTGAAGCAACAATTTAGTGTTAAAATAATCCTAACTTAAGGTTTCTTTGTATCAGGATGAAAATGCTGCAGCCACATGCTGTAAAGCACTAGGCCTTTAGGAATTTACTTAGAGGTCCAAATGCATTTAAGCTGTTTTGCTAGATGAACTTCATGCTAGAATGCTTTATGTGGGATCAGATGCCTGATCATGTCTGTTCTGCAACTAATGTTAAAAGAAGCACAAACCTATCAGGCAAGTAATTCAAATCTGTACCACATACCCACCTCTGGCCCAGACTAATTTTGTACTGGTGACGTTCTGATAGCACAGGTACCCACTGCTAATGCCAAGGGCCAGATTTCACAGGTATCATTTTGCATTTGCCACAATGGTGGGTAGTTTGGGTAAACATGCAGACAGCACTACCTTGCAGCTGGGCAGGCTTACTGAGATCTTACCATGTTGCTTTTTTTTTAATGCCATCTTGTCTGTTCCAAATTTCAATAGATGCAACAAAGTAAGGTGGGGTTTTGGGGCTGAATTTTTTTTTTTTTGGTTGGTTGGTTTTTTTACATGTTTGTGTAGAATTATAGTCCTTGACTTTTAATGATTCCAGAGGGGGCCAGTTTCAGTGTTAGCATGGCCTCCTCTAGCCAAGCAGGCAATAGGCATCTTCAAACATTTTGCAAGCAAGAAGTCCCCGTTGTTAACTCAGTGAAAAAAGTAAGTTACTGCATGCAGGATAGAAAAAACTTGGGGAATATCAAAACACAAAGGAAGTACTCTGCCTCTGTGTGCTGATGAATGAATTTCATCATGCTAACATATTAATTAACTCAGGCTGCAGGGCAACACAAACTCACATGAAGACATAGCGTGCAGAAGGCAGAGTGTGACAGAGTCTTGAAGTGGGAAGCACTTGATGGTTTCTATGGATTAGCAAGGCAGAAATAGGAAAGGATTGTCCAAAAAAATAAAAGTGAAATATTCCTGACCTTTTATTATTCTACCAGAAGAACCACCAATCCCTCCACCCCATCCCTCCACCCCTCTGGATTTTTTAAGTAAAGATGTATTTTGTGCAGATGGTGCTTTTCCAGCCAAATGCTCATAGATCACTTGAATACAAGGATTACAGGGGTAAATAATTGCTTTCTGGAAGTACTACTGAAAAGTTTTCTGATCCAACAACTGTCAAGCCAACAAAGTGTTTTATGCAGAGTGTACATTTTCAGTAAGTTACAGCTTTATGACCCAAAAGATGCTCATGGTGTGTTTTCCTGATATGATTCTAGCAGCCTTTGCAAATGAATATTGTAAATATCATAGCAGAATACCCCCAGTAATCTTCCTCAAACAAAAGGGGTGAACAAGTTCGTTTGTAAATAAAGTGCAGTCTGTCCTAATAGGAATCTTAAGACAGAACAGCCAGAATAAAGATATTTGGGGATTGTGTTTTCCTCTTCACTCTTCTTAAACGCTGTTTAATATAGCCCACCCAATTAACCCTGAATTAAGGCAAGAGATACATAGTGTATAGATATATCCAAAAGATGACATTCAATCCAATATAAAATGAATAGCATTGTATTAACGTTTATTTCTAATTACAAGAAACAGAATATCAGTCCCTTATTTGTACAAAAATACCTGAAAGATTACAATTAGGTTCACAAGCCAAAAAGCTATTTACAGTATGAAGCAAAGCATATTGAATAAAGGTTTTGTCTCTTAAGTTAATACCTTTTGCATTCCCTGAAACTTTAAACTTTATTCCATTTTACAGTCACTAAATCTTGCATTGTGACAATATAATTTACGATAAGCAAGTCTTGCCACTGGAAAGGTGCATTGATTGGTCAAACTGTCAGGTATTTAGTGCAGAAAAGATAAGACAAAACATCTAAACTGAGGCACGTGTTTCTTCAAGATTAATTAACAAATAAAAAGTTTTTTGTACTTTTAACACCTATCGTAACATAACTTAACTAGTAACCTCATTACCAAAATGGTTTGGCATTTTCCTTCTCAACATATTCAAGATTGCTACATGAAGTATTTATTTAGAAAATAAAATCACAGGCAAAAAGATAAAAATTCAACAGGCTCCAAAACAACCCTGAGCATCCCCTTTACATTCATGTCATTTAAATACAAAAATAAGAGTCAAATGTCCTTCAGTCCTTGGTATTCTGAGCTGGCAGCCAGCTGAATCTGTTGGAAAACTAAGGTGGCATTGACTGTTTTCCAGCAGAAAGAAGACAAAGCAGTGATCTGCTTAAGTAAGATTGTTGCCACTTTGAAGGTGGTCACTTTCTCAAACAGCTCACTTTAGCTGGGAAGAGTACAAAATACTAAGTCAACCATCTACATACAAAAATCATGGTTCATAGTCAAACTTTTATTCTCAATTTAAATAAGATGCAAGGTTTTTTTTTTTTATAAATATGAAACACTGCAAATACTATCCGCCTACTGGGAAAAATGCATGGTTGTCACTAAGCTATGTAAACAGAAAAACTTAAAACTACAGCATAAATGGTCTTATTAAACTGGTAATGTAGTCAATACAAGTATCTTTTTTCTCCTAATAGGGGCCAAATAGAAGCATGCAAAGTGAAGTCAGACTTAAGTTAGCTTAATTTCAAGGTTTTAAAATACATTGTCTAGAAAGCAGGAACACTCATTTCACTATGTACAATTAAAAAAAAGCAAAACAAAACAAAACAAAAAAGGCTTCTACTAAAAACAAAATCAAGTTTCTTCATTTTTAGTATCTAGACATTAAATGGAAAAAAAATACTAAATGTGTTCTGTAAACTAAAATACAGTGTTTCTATACCATTGACATAGTTTAAGCTGATATGGACGACTCAGGCAGGTTATGGTTTGTCTTAAGCTATTCTTAACACTACATGAAGACCTAAAAGTGTAGGATTGGTTTTCCTTCTTTACCCTTTCAGATGGCTAGGATTTCAAACCCAGTGGCAAACATTAAGGATTAACTAGCCTGTGTAAATCATTTACCGTTTTACAAATGCTCCATTCTGCACTACACTCTGCAAGTTCCCAGGGTGGAATACTTCTCACTGTGGCTAATGGCACAAAGCACTGTGAAGTCACTGCAGTTCAAACAGTTGCTGAAAGAATGGTTGGTTGCAATTGAAGGATCAAGGTGGGACTTGTCTAACTAATACTGATTTATCATCAGAAAGTGTTATTGTGTAAACATTAAATAACTCATTTAAACATTAACAATAAAGTAGTTCTGATGACAAACCAGCACCAGAGCAAGATACATGCTTGTCTGCCACAGGTACTGGTGTGCGGTAGCACACGACACAGAAATCACCAGTTACCTTGATGGATGATATTGCCAGCAGCTACTTCACATTCCAATCTGTTTCTATTCCCAGTATGTTCTATCTCACCATGTAAACTTTCACAGCCCTACCTACAAATAGCAGAAGGGGTACAGTTCTTCCTATGCCCTATCCCCAGGAGAGCTTTGTGTCACTGTAGCTTTACTATATCGAAAGAGCTCTTTGAAACAGTCTGAAAATTCAAGGAGCTATAAAGCTAAAAACACTGGTTTTTATTTTTTTTTTTATTTATTTTGTCATACTAAGACTACCTGCAGAAGAATCTTCTCACAAAAAATGGTGGTTTCAAATACAAGTGTAGTCATTCAGTCCTACTCTATTTAGTAACAGTAAGTTTCCTCAGGAAAACAGTCAAAAGGCTGTAAAAAACAAACCACCACTCCAATAATAAAAATTTGTGCATAGAATCTAATACAGTCTTTGCATGACTGGATGCCACTAATATGCCATCAACATACTACAGCCATAATGCTACAAGTCAACAGTTTTAAGAGTACGTATATTGGTGGTATGTTCTTTTAGAATTGTATCCTCATTGCTTCTTCAAAGACATCTGCAGATCACTGAACCTCAGGTCTCCAGAGAAGTACTGAGACACGCGCGTGCACACACACACACACTTCTTGATTTTCTTCTAGATCCTTTTAGGCTGAAGCATTCCATACATTTTAGGGTGCAGATTAATACCCAACTCCTGCATGAATTTTAAAAGCCACATCAGCTCCTAATATAGGCTGCATACAATATCCGAAACAAAGTAGGAGTGCAAAAAAAGTGATCAATACAAAAAGTAAACACACTAGTCTTAATTGTCAAGATTATTCCAGGGCAAGAGTTCTTTTCAAAGATTTTTCTTCACACTTGTTCCTGTTAAGTGGCCCAGCCAAGATAGGTTCCAGTTTTGTTTCAAATTTACTCACTGTTTTACAGACCCTCCCCCCATTTTTGGGATGCTGGGACACTCAGCAGCAATCACTCTTAGGTGTTAGACAAACCAGCAATCTTGGTCTGTTGGCACCTGTCGAATCCATCCYTTTCAGAGTCCCAAGGTGCATAATATTTATTTTTTTAACCAACTTACAAATCTGCCAATTCCCCAGTGTCAACGTTCTCTTACAATTACTCTTCTATCAAATCCAGTCTTCAGTGAGAGTCAGATTTGAGGTCATAAGGCCACTCGGATGCAGTGGTGTTTGAGTTTGCAGGGCAAGACTCCTTTGTTTAGTTGATAGAATTCAACAAGCTGGATTAGATCACTGAATTTGGTGTTCCCATCATCCAGGCTGAAAAATATCTGTCCATCATCTTCACACTAGAGAAACAAAACATTCTGTTCAAGTTAGGCTGCACACGAAGAGATACAAGTGTGACTTGTAAACCATAAAAAGTACCATCAGTGTGTGACATAACATAAATGATGGGCACAGCCCAAAAAACCCAGTGCCCACAGTTCCTCATGAAATCATGCACAGCACTAGAAAAAACATACATTAACCCAGCTTGTAACATTTTGTTTATGAAAGTGAAAGCTCGTGGGCAGAGTAATTGAAAGTTGTACAGACAGCACTGGCATTCATTATATAAAACAAAAATACCCCAAAAGTATTTGTTAGCTGTTTCTAAAATTGGCAGGCTAAACAAGGGAAGAGGGTTTGGAACAACAAAAAGGTTTACATAATCTTAAATTTTTGGTGCTTTTTTTGATCAAGATAAAAATCAAATTGTTTCCCAACATCTCAGTGGAACATTATTTGAAGCTCAACATTATTGGATAACCTCCAGAATAAAACTGTTCGAAGTTTCCCTAAGTTATTCTATGTTTGCCTAAGTGACAGGGAGACAACAGCCGTTGTTGTCCCTGTCTGTCACAGAGAACAAGTTCTGTGCGTTACGCAGATTTGTGTAATGTAGTGACTTACAGGCAATGTTAATAAATAATTTTAATCAAACATTTGACAATTCTAGAGAATATTCAGTAATATACTTGCTAATGGAAACATCTCTGTTAATTACATCAGTAATTAATAAGAGGTCTCCTAGGATGTTGGCAAGAGCTTCATGGTTTAAAATTTTGGGTTTTGTTATCAGTATCAAAAATAATCTACTTACCGGCAAGATTTGAAAATGCTTTATTTTCTGATGATGGCATAACGTAAGTACAAATGCCTTTGGATTGCTTTGGCTGTCCCGGAGAAGAAATAATCTAGGAGAGAACATTTTTAAGAACAAACTGAATACCACAATTTATTTCTTCGTAAGTAATCAGAACTACTAAGCAATTTTGTGCCACTGCCTAACTCTTCTTTAGTTGCATTAACAGGTGATTCCGTAAGTGGCAGTTTGCTTTCGATTTTTATACCATGGCCCTGCAACATTAATAGATGAAGAAAGAAGAAGTGGAAGGTACATGACACTAGTTCTTCCCCTAAGAATGTACCTATGATGTTTTTTTTAAGGTTCTCTCTAACTCAGTTTTCCATTAACAATATATACTCTCATGAAGAAAACGTTATCATTTAGTTCTAGAGAAAATCTAATTTCTGTAGATGGGAAAGTAACATATGTGAATCTGTTCCCACTCTGTGATATCTTGCATCAGTTCACAGAAATCCAGTGTCATCAAAATTATGTGTAGGTTAAATGGCTGCAAATGCACAGGAACAGCTCAATACTTTCTTAAAATTACTTACTAGTTAAGTAGCTTTCAGATTATTGAGATAGGGAAAATACACACTGATTTTTCCTCTAGAATAGTCACTGTGTTTTTCCCTCAGGATCATTGGAAAAAAATGTACTTTAGGCATACAGCTACTAACATCATACACTATGTCACTGTCACTTTTAAGTTGACCCACAAAACTGAAGTCCTACCTCAAATGGTTAAATACACACTGGGAAGAGGAGGAAAGAGTCTTATTAAAAACTTCATGTTTCCTCCCCTTGACATTTATGAACTAAGGGAGCAGATCCTCTCTATGCCACAGGAAACAAGAATATTCCGTTGGCACAAGGCTTATAGCACTGATCACTACTGGATCCATGAGATGGCTAAGCACGGTACTGGGGCAGGCCTCAGGCCCTTTTAATTGCTGACCACTAAGCCAGGAATACACTTTTCCAAGGCACAGTTGCAAGAACTGCTTATAGTCTTAGGAAGCCAAAAAAATTTAGTCCAGCTCCTCAGAACTGATTGAGCAATGTCAGTACCACAAAAATGCACCATCATAASCAGGGTCAGTTCAGCAGTCAGGGGACAGGCACGTCTTGCCACCGTTGGAAACCATGCATGGTATTTGAATATTCCTTTGTAATCCTAGGAAGACCAGATGTGTGGAAAAGGGACAAAAGCCTTTATAAATTAGGATCCATGTCAGGGAGAGGCCTTAGCTGCCTTGTGGTTACTACTGTTCATGCAGGTATCTCTGAATTATTTTTCATCTAGCTGTTTCAGATAATGCATGGTATCATAGGCTGGTGGCACAAAGCAAAGCTCTGCACAACTGATGCTGCAACTGTTTACTCAACCTCTGGCAAGCCACACAGCAATGACTATAAAAATAGATGCATCCTTAACAATAGCTTCCAGAGACAGTCAAAGATAGCAGCATCAGTTGTTTGTATACATTGTTGAACCTCTTCCATTAGCAGGAGACTGCTAACTTTCTACCTTCTTTTGTTCAAGAATACACAGAGCAGGAAAACACAGACAAGGGTTTTCCACCCTGAAAATAATGATCCTTAGAGCACATAGGTAACATGGTTCTTTTGTCACTGCTGACTGACCTCACTACGGCCAAACTAAAGAATCTTCCCAGCCAAGGCCCCCCAAAAATAAACAAACACTGCTTCATGGATATATACGTGCGCTGCCAATTTCTATTTCCTACTGTATTTTAGTCTTCAGGAAGATTAGTGTTGCTCTGAATCAGTAAATGCTGAAGAAAGGTTTGAACTTCACTGTCTCCTGAGAAGCCAACATGGATGTTTCTACCTTAACCCTGAGAGCAGTGAGGATGGTGAACCGAAGGCAACCATGCTTTTCACATCCTACAAATAAAGAACGACGAATGTAGTTCAAGCAACTTCCCTTCAATAACCGTAACTCCATATAAATAAGGGAAACAGATGATCAGAAGATATTTAAATCTCAACTACACACTTCAGAGAGTGCTGGAACAGTACTTCCATTTCTTTGCTCTAGAACAGAAATGAATAGTGAGCAGTCACCGTTAACTGCTCTGATTCATGCAAAAATGCACGAATGGCTGACAATAAATTTGTGGGCAAATGGTTAGGTACAGCTTTGCCTGAAAAATGTCCTCTATGCAGATTACAAGAATTAACTATTTTCAAATTCTGACATTGTCTGCAACTTGATTGCCTCTGTTGGGAAAAAAAAGGAAGACGTTTAAGTGTATTCCTAAGATTTTACTTTTCAAATTGAAAGTTAGGACCCACTCCTACAAACAGGCACTTTGACTTTTTGGAATCCAGGCAGGTTATAACGGGACTACTCGACAATCAGGTTACTCAGAAGTGCTCAGAAACCTGTAAACCATTACAGAAGAAGTTGTGCTCTTGTCTATAAAGCTTACTGTCAGATCATAAATACTAAGCGACAAGAATACCTACCCATCTACAAGCCCTTGTTGCTTAATAATCCTGTGAGATTCTTCTCTAGAGATTCTGCCGTGAAACCAGTGCTGTGTCCTATGAATAACTGGAGGTGAGAGGAAAAAGAGGGAAAGAGAGCATAGTTAAAAACAGTTACGTGTGCAACAGTTTTTTCCACACACTAATTATTTAAACATTTTAAAAGTGGGTATAGTTCTGTTACAGAATATAAAGTATATTCCATCAACCTATATAAAAAAAGATTCAATATAAAAAAATGCATCTACTTAATATACCAAGTAGAGAGGCATTTTCTCCATGTATTTTCTGATTTGCAAATATACAATTAAGTAAACAATAAAAGTCTCTTATAATACTGCCTTTTCATAGCTTCTTGAAAATGTTGGGACTAACAATTCTTAGAACACAATGTATAAGCTAATGAGTTAGAAACAAGTCCCTCTAACTCTCAAATATAGAAAAGCACTTTAGATAGTGTTTTCAAAAGTTGAGTTACCCCCAAATATTTTTATCTTCATGGTTTTGTTTTTCAAATGGTATTTTAAAATTCTGTTCAACAGAATAGAAACACAGACTAGCAATAGAGAACAGCTGTGTTTCCTCTAAGAAGTCCAGGATATTAACATGCAATTTCCTATTGTTTTAATAAATTTCCAGTCTCAAAGAGATGTGCAGGACTTGCATTACAGGCATCCATATTTTACATTATTCAGATATTATGGCATGAATTCCATTTTTAAAGCTCTCATTTTTACTCTTTAAAGATTAAAAGACCACTCAATGACTTTCCTTGTCCAAATGGCAAATTAATTTCTGGATTGCTTTAAATGGAAACATTTATGGAGTGTCTATTTTTATAAAATCTGAGTTTCAGAAGACTAGTCCTGAAAAAAAGCTTGAGTGTGCCATCAAAAGAAAACACATTCCTTCTACTATGTCCATATGGGTAAGTGTGTTAATGACACAGAAGCTACTGATAAACATAAGGATTGTATTTGATATCAAGGCATTCATACTGCATGACTGCATTCTGTCTCTATGTGAAATACGCCTTTTCTTTACCCACAGAGGCCTCTGATACTATGCTTATGAACCATGAGAATTTACCTGTACTCAGTGTGGAAGGATGGAGTGGACTTTGGCTACCCAAGATGTTCATTCTTGTGCTACGTTTCTATAGAGAAAATGAATTACTGTTAAATCCACACTAACACCTCAGGAGAAGAGAATTAGTGCACATGCAATACAGATTTAATTTACAGGAAACTGGGGGCTGGGCAGATTTAATGCAAGGATGAGAAAAAGAAATGCAACTTTGAAGGGGGCTAATCTACAAGCAGCAGCTCATTTCAGTTGGCTTAAAACACAAGCCAGATGTTAATGATGAAAGCTCAGTATCTAAAAAAAAAAAAAAAAGGAAAAAAAAAGAGACAGAAAAAAAGAAAAGTCTGATATGTTTCTGCTCAGGCAAAACACCAGGCACTCAGTAAATCAAGCAGTATTTCCCTCCCGTACATAAAGCACCAGCTAATGCTTCAGTAATGACTCCTTYACCCTAAAAGACGAGCATGTGGGAAAACTTGTACTGCAGCTGTCTGTCCACAAGACACTATAAACAAGTTACATCAGTTTTCATTGCAAGAGGTCCTGCCTCTTGTATATTCTGCAATTAAACTTACTGGGAGCAAGCCATTAGTCAGAGCCCCAGCCTCTTCCATGTGGGGAAGCATTTAATTTGACATATTCCTCCTCAGAGACTGGTTTTGCAAACTGGCAGTAAAGTTCTGGTGGGTCTGCTTTCCCCCTCAACTTTCCTCTGGACACTAGGGGGACAGAGAAGCAGTGGTAGAAGGTTGTTGTGAATGTGACAGTTTTGCTAAAGATGGATATTGACTTTCAGATCTGCATGCTTGCAGTGTGATTGCTTCAGGTCGGAGCTAAGCTATACTGTGACCAGCACTGCACTAACATCATAGCAAACTCTGTGTTTTGGCTCTCAACAGACACTTACTGATTGCAAAAATAGAAAAGAAGAGAAGATAGCTACCCTCCAAGCATGTCCTTCTTCCAAGGCAGCACTCTGTGCTTCAGCAGGATTTTCAATAACTCTTCCTATTTGCCCCGAAAAATCCATTGCTACTAGTGAGTTTTCAGATACACTTCTCTGAAAAGGAATTTTCACTTGTTTCAAAAAACAGGGAAAGAAAAAAACAGCTTGAGAGTTTCATTTCAAACTGTTTTGGTTTCAGAAGACTGTCCAAAGTCCTCCTTCAACAGCAGAGAAAATACAACTCATTTTTTTCCCCTTTCAAAAGATTCACAGACACAAAAATAGATGGTTTTTCTTTTTCAACCATAGGGGAGGGAGAGGATTCAAAGGCTGAGAATAAAATCTGTTTGCTCAAGTTGCCCACTTGCCCTATTACTATATTCCAGTCATTTTCAGGGCCAGTTGGGATCCAAATATAGGATCTTCCCTTTTAGGTAGTTAACAGTCAGCTCTTGGCCCAACATATTTTAGGAAATTTACGTGTTAGTTTTGCCAGACCTAAGCTGGCTTCTGCAGAGACAGCCAGATGTCTCTGTACCGTACATCTCAAAGAGCATGACGTAGCCAAGATTTTTCAATCATGTGGATCATGTAAGCCTAAGATAATGGAGAGCCAACCACGGAAACTGTACTCATGCAAAACATGAACTTTACATTGATTTGCTACACAATGCTGAATTTACATTTCTTAGCGTAAAAATTTTCCACTTTTAAAATGCAAAAGCAAATGTATCTTTTCCAACATCATACATCAATGAGGTAAAGTTCATTACTTACTACTGGAGTGGAAAAGTGTGGAAGCATGGCTTTTCGCTGCTGGGGAATTCTATAATTCTGATACAGTAGCATTCCATACTGCCAACAGAAACGCAAGGACATTATTATTCAAATATATGCTCTATTAAAAAAACTGTAGTGATTTCATAATACCACTTGCACTGGAGCAAGGTGCCACCAGTTTATTATTTTCATGATTGGAAGCTGTCGCAAAGAAATTTGCATGGAGTAATAGTGATTGGCAGGTGGCAATCGAACAGTAAATATGCACAAGTTTTACTTAAAAAAATACAAGCCTGAGTGATATACACAGGTAATTTCTGCCACTCTCAGCTACCACCATGCTTCCCTTGTAGAATACAAGCTTTCAGTTGAGGTCAGAACACACATACGAATTCCCTTCTTTTTACCCTTCTAGCAATGCGAACTTAAAAAAATTATGCACAAGACATTCAGACTCAGTTTTTATAATGATAAAAAATAAGAACCTTTCTAATTCACTGGCTCTTTCAATAAATTTCAGCAGGAAATAACACTTGGTACTTCTCTCATCCTTATAAAAATAAGGTGATTGAATTCCAGTCATGCTCCTCGTTGAACATGATATATTTTAGCAACACTAGTAGCTAGGATGGTAGGAAAACACCTACTCAGTGCCTTTCCTAGAGGCACAGTGCTGAAGTATAGCAACATKGCTTACTGAATGTTCTAACTGAAATGGTTTATACAATTTCCAAACAGAGGAATATAGGACTATGGAAAGCTAAATCAGACAGTGAATAAAAAGGAAGGTTATGGACACAGCCTTGGGGCACAGCCTTAATTTTCACTGACTGTACACCTTTAATCATCTTTTGGTGCTTTTTAAAAACAAACCCATTTTTTTCAGTACACAGGATGTAGTAAGGTACAGAGAAGAACACAGCAGTTTTCAAGGCAGCATATTCAGGGAAAGACTTAGAACCAAACCAGAATTTATGCACATTTTCCTATGAAGATCAGGAAGTTCACTGTTTCAAAGGGCACAAAATAGTCAGCTTTCTCCTCAATTCCCTCCATTCTGATTTTGTTTCAAAAAAGGGGTGAAGCCTCCTATCATATTATCAAGAAATTTCAGTGTTTGCTCTCAGTATGAGTAACTTTCACTTAGAGATAGAGGTTACTTATTTTCGTTACTTCTTTTAATAGAACCTTCAGAAAAATGGAAAAAAATGCAAAAGGCACTCTATTCTAGTTAAAAGAACCACTTACCATTATCAAAACATTTTCTTTAGCTTTATGATAACTTGGAAATACCTTGTTAAGCAAGTTTTTTAATTCATTCATGTATCTCAAATTTGGATCCAAACCAAAAATTTTATTTGATTCATATGTGGAAGGAATAGAGCTCAGTCCTGTGCTTAAAATCTTAGGTGGGACAGGTCTGCTTGGCATTTTGCTCTTATCCCTACTGTTTTGGAGCAGATGATATTTAAGAACACAAAGGTTATTTCTCATGAACAAAATAACAAATGCCACTTAACTCTTGGTGTAGCTTTGCACAAGTAGAAGAGTTTACATACCTTGAGGAGTCGAAAGGCAGTCATCCAGCACGTCCTGCTTTGCTCATCTTCAGCACACAACAACCGCAGTTCCTTGGTTTCATTTCTCACTCTGTTGGGCTTTAAAGTATTAGAGGGAAGTCAGCTACATTCAGTAGAAAACCAGCAACACTGTAATTTTGCTGCAGAGTACTGCAGGTAGAGTATTAGTCTAAAGAACTAGCCAGAAGAAGCTCATACCACACTGAATTAAAGCTCAGGAGAGGCTGAGCATGCTTTGAAAGAAATCACTTTCTCAGCTGTGTCCAGCAAGGTAAACACTGGTGTCTCCTGACTTTCAGAAGCTGTACACAATGATCCTTCTGGGTCCCTTCCAAATCAGGATATTCCATGATTCTATGCTTTGAAATAACGTGCAGTTCTGGCAATTTATAGGGACAAAGTTCTCAGGCCATGCTAGAACCAGACCAGAGAATTTAGTTTTATCAGTTTTGGTTGTTGGGGTGTTTTTTTGGGATTTTTTGTTTGGCTTTTTTTTTTTTTTTTTTAATCTGAGAGTTTTATAAACCCTAATTCAAGATAAAGGACAAAAGTTTCCATAACTCAGGGAAACTGAAAGGTTGCTTCCATTAGTTCAGGATCTGTTCTGCAGCCAGCCTCTTTGATGCAAACCCTTGTTGTCTAGCTCTGGAATAGCTGCTAGGAAGGAGATTACTTCACTGCTGTCATAAAACCAGCTCCCAGCCTTATTTTCTTTTCAGAAAATTACACTTTTCAAAGCTTTGAAATACTTTCCAAATGAATCTATCAGCACAACAGTTTTAAAAATCTTCAAAGGCAACTACTTATTTTTATTTTTATTTTTCCAAGACAGTTTTTCTGTTTAAATAAAGGCAAACCTCTGGCCCACAATGATGGTAAAATTACACCCCATCGGAGCTCAGTCCTTTGTTGCTATACAGTTTTGGTGCTTGCTGTCCACAGAAACTTTCCTATTTAATTAGAGTACTTGGAAAAAGCTTTCATCTGTGAGGTGAACCAAGGCCACCTCACAGGCACACCATGCTTCAGCACTGAGCTGCTCTTGCACAGAAATTTCCCAAACCAAGGGAGCACCAGATAAAGTGTTAAAAGTGTCACATAAAATGATGACAAGATTCACAGGACACGCCTGCCAAATGAAAGATGTTAAAGATCAAGTCCTTGTGACAGAAAAGCCTTGCAGAATTTTACATACAAATCCCATTTAGCTGGGGATTGGGGGGACTCTGAGCTACCAACACTGTCTGGAACTTTGGAAGAACTCAGTGAGATTTACCTTTATACAAAATCCATACTCTGCAGGTGCATTGTACAATTTCTTGCCTGCTATCAGCGAGAAGATATTGCTGTCTTCTAGGTCAGCCAACAACTGCAAATGTCTTGGCTCCTGGGGAAATAATGTGTTTCATCACAGGTAAGTGTAAGGTTTTGGAAGATGTTGTGCAAGCTCTGCAGTCTCTCAAGCCCAGCCTCCAACAGAGGGCAGTGCATGAACACTGCTCCTCTCCGAGGCAGCCTCGAGTGGACATGGCACACACCCTTTCAATATCAGCCTACCAGCAGAAGGTGCTTGGTACAGGAAGCTTACAAAATTCTTGTGCAAACACATCACATTAAAAACGTCATGGCCTATTACATTTCTCCAGAGAAATCTGAAGGTTAGCACGACTTYAGTAGCCACAATGATGTTGCCTGGTTAGTTTGGTTTTATTTTATAAAGAAACTGTATGGCTGTGTTCATGCATTGAGAGCCCAGGGCTTGACTGTCATTTGATCATCCCTTACTTACCCTTTTCTGTGGAATGAAAAAAGGGAACACGGTGTGGAGATATTTAAAAACCAGCAAAAAATACCCACTGTAAAAGCAGGAAATGCTTTCACATGCTAGTACTGTGCAACTTCTTTTTTAATCTTACCTTTGAAGTTCCTTTTGTAGAACAATAAAGTCCCGATCTCCTCAAACACATAAACAGTTTCTTCCATGATTTCCTACCCAGCTCTTTCACATGCAAGAAACCTTGAATTTCAGGGCAGCTACTGGAGTTTAAAAAGTTCTGTTGGAGAGGAAAATGTAGGTGAACATTGTATCGTATGGATGGATTATAAAATTGTCACTGCATTTGCAGAACAGAGAAGGAAATGGCAAATCACTTTGCTGACTTGAGGCGCAGTTTCACACTAGGCTTAAACTGACTTAGATGTTTAATCTGATTTACAACCAAAATGGATATTCATGCTTCTCCCATTGCATCTACCTGGCCATCTCCTTCTGCCACTGACATCTTCCTATTATCTGAGTCACTACTTGAATCTCAAAAAGCTACTGTTTCTCTGTATTCCCATTCATCTTGCACTTGGCCTGAAGGGAGAGAAAGTAAGCTTATTAATTCTTAAAATAGTATCTTGTCACAGCAATTCTGGCAAATTGTCTAACTTGGAAATATTGGCCAAAATCTCCATCTTTATCCTAAAGTGTTTGAAAGGAAAGAGCCTATTTCAGGATTTCAAGTTGTCCCAAGACAAGAGGTATGACAGAGAAGAGAATATTTAAGTGAAAATTAACTGCAGAGCAGTCAAATAAGTGGCAACAATTATACCAGACTTCAAGATTCAGAAGCATTTAAGTTCTCGATATAAGTAGAGAGACCACATACAGAATAATTTGATTTGTGATAGATCACAGGAAGGAAGCATTAATTATGGTAGGAGAATTGATGGATTGCTCCCTTATTACAACAGGCCAGATTTTTAAATGACAGAGGGCTTGCTCAGTGAGTTAAATGCCAAATTAATAAATTCAGCAAGTATGAAGAAAAATGCATAAACCTGGTTGGCCTAGATGTCTCTGCAACTCTTCAAAGTTGTGGTTTGGTGTTATTTGGCGGACAATGCCCACAAGGAACAAAACCAAAAATCAGTGCCCTGTATCAGAATTCTTACTTGCATTAAACCCTAATTTTTTTTTCCAGTCCTCCTCCTCATCTCATCTAACAGAATGGAAAACAACAATCAATTTTCCTGCTATTTGTACAATGAATCCATTTCTCAGCTGTGAAAGGGACAGACCAAAAGGAGAATAGATGCTTTTTGTCCAGTCAGATAAAACAAAAGTCAACTAAGATGCAAGCTTTTTTGCATGTCTGAGCCAGGCTGAGACTAGGGAAAACAGATCCTGATGGTTTTAATGCTATTGTCATGACTAAAAATACTAGCTCTTAATGCAGTCTATGATACCATGAGATGATATTCTTTCCTGTTATGTGTGTAATTAAAAGCAGCAGAATTGCTCGGTGTTTAAGGTGGCCTCAGATGCAACATGCTTAATGACTACTATGCTGCAGGAAGTTTACCTTCAATAAATTAAAACTGCCACTGAAATTCCAAAAAACAGTTGTGTGTTTTTTAAAAGAAAAGGAGTATTTAGTATAAATTCTTTAAGGAAGATTGGTTTTTCAAGGTTAAACAACAAACCAGAGAGAATATGTTCACCCTCTTTCCCCCACCCTCTTGTGTTGTCAACCCCCGTGACTTATGCTTCTCCAGGATTGTACCTTTCTGAGCATTCCCAGAATCAAACTCTCATACCTCGTGAGGTTGTAAGGTTTTCCTTTTGCTAGCCCTTGAGTTACCCTCAAAAGTTTTCCATCTTCAAGAACATCTTGCTCTTTTGGGGAGTCCTGCGGCTTGTATTAACAAGGAAACTCAATTCTCCACTTAAACTACAGGAAAAAGGGTCCAAGGTRTAAAGACCTCTCTTCCTACCAGTCTGTGGCAATGCCAGTCCATGCCAGTTTTGGTTCCTGACTACAATCTCATTGCACATGACTTTCTTTTTTAATTCCAGAAATTGGCGTGATTTTTTTGTTTTTYTTTTTCCCAGCTGAGAGTGGATGGTAATATTTTAAATTCTTCTCAGTGAACGTGGAACCAGATTTTAATGGACTTTGATATGGTTACAGGACAAAATGAGTGCACTGATTCAAAACTCAGTGGAAACTTGTTGTCTTTAAACAGAGAGTCAGTGCATGTTTGCAAACATGCAAAATGATAGAAATCAAGCTAAAATCGGTTATTTTTAGGTATATATTCTTCATATATTTGTG
This sequence comes from Amblyornis subalaris, assembly GCA_018881555.1. Lineage (NCBI taxonomy): Eukaryota > Metazoa > Chordata > Aves > Passeriformes > Ptilonorhynchidae > Amblyornis > Amblyornis subalaris. Next base: position 34,884,753 of record JACAXG010000001.1, on the reverse strand, counting down.
CTTCTGCTTTATAATTTGCCTGTTATTCATGGCACTGTCTTCCAGGCATCATGGTCTTATATTCTTAATACAGTATTCTTTTAATAAATTGTGTCTTAATTTGGCCTCTGGAGTTCCATGTCCCCAGTCTGAGAAAACAACTGAAGTGAAAAAGATTTAGACTACGGGGTTTAGATGGGAGTGCTAAAATGGAGAGATATAAGTGAATCGGTTACTGATCAGAGAGGTGTTCTACCGTTCAACACCATCCTTGAAGCCAACCAACTGTGCCATCACCACATTTCCTTTATGAGCAAGCAGGAAACTCTACAGTGACACCAAAACTTCAGTGCAAATGCAGCGCATGTGCCACCACCACACAGATTGCACAACTCTACCAACACATATGCATAAGGAACACACCCCTGGAATTTAACCTGGGGAGCTTTAAATGGGATTACTTTGCAAATACTATATACAAATTTCTACTTACACTTACTTCTTAGAGCATTATTTTCTTACACAAAAGAGCAGCTAGTTGGCTGAACCATGGGGAAGTTGGTCCATGTTTTTAATTCTTGCCAGGCACAAACATAGGACATAAAAAGCAAAAGCAAAACCTCTCATCATCTCAAACTCATCTTCCAATATCCACTTGCATTTTTTCACCTTCTTCTGTGCTATGATGTGGAGTACAGAAGAGTACTTCTGTTCTGCTTTTTATAAAAGGTGTATTTGTTTTTCTAGAAATATATCTGCCAAGACTGTTTTGGAGTAGCATTAGTTGGCCAAACCAGATACCCACAGAGTAAGTTGAGTATTAATGGAACAAGTATGTATGACCATAGCTATGAATACTTTGTGTTTACAATTTCCACCTCAATGCCACGGCATAAGATCTTTGTCAGATATTTTCAGCATGAGCCCCATACGCTAACGCACTACACTGGTCTTTTTCCAACCAGCTAGTTTTCCAGATCTCTGAATTCCCTTCCTTCCTCTCAACGCCTGCCCTCCAGCTCCAAAACTTTCTTTGTCCATACAGATAATTTACAGTACCTGCAAAAGTTGTGACTGTGGGATACTGCCATTCGTTTGCTGGCACCAGGCAACCATTTGTTCTGGAAAGAAATTCTAGGCACAAAAAAGAAGATAATTGGAAGTCACATTATATTTGAACACTCTTACAGAGAACTAGTGACATTTTCTTCCAGTCATTAATTTTTTGGAACTATCACTATTAAATCAATTTGGAGATCCCCTGACACAGAAAGTAATACTAGGGTTTTCAAGTGCAGTTCTTCCCTTCCTTCTGCTCACCAGATGCCCATGCAGACAGATTGTGGGTTTTTAAAATATCTGATATGCAGCATTTCGTAAGTGCATTTTCCCATCACTTCCTCTTCTACTGAGGGCTTTTGGGGATCTCTAACAGCCTCTACTTTCTTAGAAAGGAAAGGATGAAAGGTCCTGCAAGTTGAATATGCAGTGACTCCTTGCTTATTGCATCAATGACTTGACTTCTGATTTATTCCTCCAGTTCCCCTTTCATCTGCTACGTTTTAAAATTCCTGTATAATTTGGTACACTGAATTTACTATACACAGCAATGACATGAAATCATTCTTGAAGTTTTTAAACATTATTTGAAGCATGGAGACATACAGAAATTCCTGAAATAAAACAATGACTGATTATAACAAGATGAATCACAACAAAAACACTTCCAGTTTAGAACATTTGTCACTCCTCAGGCAATATAAATTTCAGTCTTTAGGGCATAAAGAGAAGGGCTGAAGAGGAATCACCCTTCTGCCAGGTAAGTTGCACAATGAGTTATGAAAGCTAACATTTACCAGCCTCTCTTGAGCAGAAACAGTGCCATATGGCAACAGCTAATGCAACGGATAGGGAGCCTTCGCATTCTTACACCAAAAGAATGATTTATTCTGTGATTGCAGGAGCCTGGGACTGAATGCCAAGCATTCTGAGTTTTACTCCTATGCTCTGTTATTAATTAAAATATACCACATGAAACCAATGTGCTAGCTCCTCTGATACCAAAACTTCTGTACAACGCTCAGATGTTCATAGGTTATCAGATGGTGAGATCAACAGAAGTGAAAAATTAGGAACACTCCGTGTACAGAAACATTTCACAGAGTAAGTCAAGGCACAGACTCTGAAACAAGCACCAGCAGATGACAAATGTACATGCAGCACACGTGCGAGGATGCAGCAACTGTGCACTTGCATCTATGAGGAAAGGAAGGAATTTATCATCCGCAGTTACTTCAGCAATGAGTTTACATGTGACCCCGTGCATCCTTTGTCTTCTCACTCCACAAATGCCTAACTGACCCAAACTATGTTCTTACCAACTCTGGATTACCCTTCCTCAACTATCTCGATGGGTCGCGTTAGCTGACATTGGTTCACGTCAACAGTCTGCTCCAACTTAATTGTTTAGGTAAAATGTGAAAAATCATCCCCAGATAAGCAGTTACACAGCAACCAGTTTAAAATTACAACGTTTGAAGGACCTTACAAATCCAGGAATAGGTATAGCTATGGCATACAGTACTTTTCAAGCATGGATATACATGAGGACACAGAGAGGGCAAGCTACTGTGACCAATAAGGAAGGCAGAGCACACTAGTAAAGCACAGCCATCAGTGAAACAATGTTCAATATATATAACGATCAAGTGGAAATTCCTTGTAGGTAGTAAGTGCTTTAGGGGTTACCCAGAGAGGTTTTGGTTTTTTATTAATTATGACTGTCAGAAATTAAAAGTTTTGGATACTGCATGCTTCAAATCGAGTAACTTTGAAGATAATAAGTAAATTGCACTTTGATTGTTTTCCTTAAACCAATGAAGATTTCCCTATCTTGGTCACTCTCCAACGTAACAACAGACATTTTGAAACAAGTATATTTGGTAACTTGAAAACACTTGAGGTTTTTAGGCTGGGAGGAGAGTACAAGGAATCTAAACATTGGTTAAAATTTCTTTGGAAAGAATTCTGTTAGTTGGTTGCCTCTTTTTTTTATAATAGATATTTAAGACATAACAGTGCCCAGCAATGTTATTGCAATCCATCCCTCTGTGGTGTAAACAACTAAGTAATGAGACTTACCATGGGATTTTTGAAAAATTCATATTTTGCGTAATTCTTCCTGAACAAAAATTTACTTTCACTTCCCATTGTGGACTCAACTTGAACTATGAGCTCATGATCTTCCAAGCACCTCTCTGTGGAAAAAGAACACTATGTTAATATACAGCCAACCAGCTGTAGGAGGAGCGAGACCAACTAAGAACAGGAGTAAAACAACCCAGTGTAATTCCATTACCTTTTAAAAAATCAGCAAAACACACTCTAGCTTTCAAACCATATTGCCATGAGGCAATACTTTACTTTGTAAAGTATTACAAAGTTTAATGTGATATGGCAGTGTTCTTCAAGGACATCCTAGATCAGGACTTCATAAGCACAGACTTTTGAGAAAGGAATAGATCTTTTTTGTGTGCAGTAGCTACAATAATACAGACAAACCTCTTCTTTTGGCACTGGTTGTGTGCTGTGGAACTGGCAAGGTGGACAGGTTTAAGGGGGGAAAAAAGTTACAGAAAGGCCACTGTTGGGTCTTGAACTATCACAGAAATACAGTGTTGTATTTGATCACACTCTATAAAACCAGTTCATTTCAAGGTGAACTTCAGGCCTTTATTGTAGATGCTAGACAATGGGGTTTATTATGAAAGAGGTTACAGGATCTACTTTACAGGAATACTGACAGACACAAATGTTTTGTACACATGACAGGGCAATTTTCTGCTCTAGATTTGGTTACAAGGTAACTCCCCATAACCACCACTTCTCTGGTCAAAAGAATGGCACATCAAAGCATGATCAGATAGCTTAACAAATCCAATTCACTGAAAGCAGTAACTCGAAAGAAGGCAACTGGCTACATGTGCAGTACTTAATGAACTCATTATCTTGACAAATCTTCAGAAGTTTCAGAGAAAGCATTTAGGTATTTTTCAAAAGTTTTAACTAGTCAATTCTTTCATGCCTTATGTAACACAAAAAAATGAGGTCAACCAAAACCTAACTTTCGCAAAGCTTTAAACAAAATGTCTGTGACTTGCTGACCAAGGAAGTTTGGAGAGTCCTTTCCCCATTTTGTGTTCCTGCAATCTGTGTATTCCTACAGTGAGAAATGCCAGGGTGCCACCCAGGCTCTCTTGGGATGTTTTCAGGATAGAAAGCAAGCAGCCATTGGCATCTCARAAAGAGCAAGCTTTTGAATATGACCTGAATTATTGAACTCAGCAGATTAATATATGTTTTCTCTCATTGAAAATTTAACCTATGTCTGAATGATTCCATCATCTTTTTCACCTGCACTTAGGTTGTCAGTCATCACCAGCTCATTGATGACTTCAGCATTTACTCTGCATTTGCGATGTCCAGCCTTGCTACAGCTTGTGTTTTCAAAGGGATTAACATTGAAAAATTTCCCTAGTGGGCTGCTCTCAAATAAAGAGCTGTTTCTTAGTGCATCAAGCCTAACACCACTTTTAAGGGGTAGTTCTTTGACTAATGTGCACAACAATACTGCTACTGGTGGCTGTTAATAAAGGACATTTTGCACCACCTCAGCATTCATCACCTAAACCTACATATTATCTAGGGGCTTTGCAGGTAAAGCTTCAGGTATTGCTGATCTGCTGCTACTATCATGGTTTTAAGCACCTGGTGAAGTCAGATCTCCTCCACATTGTGATGAGGACTGTGAGCCTATGAGGGTGAAGGGCCCATTTTTCAAATTATGCTTCCTCCAAAAAACATTTAATTAACATTGAAATGGAACTTCATCACAGTATGAACCCTGAAAGACCATGTGTTGTTACTGTCTGCTTCTGCCACCACCCAAAGTTGTGGTCTTAGCTTTCCTAACACACTGAAAATTGCTCATCAGGGACAAACCGTTTATTCTGTTCTAAGGAAATGCAGTATAGATGAACATTTGACAATTGGTTTTGTATTTCAATGTTTAGTTTGTGTAAATATACTCAGTGCCTGTTTCTTAGATGCTTTAGGCAACTGACCTAGATGTATTCTGTTACTAAATCAAGACCCTTTTGAGATTCTGTGGTGATGCTCCCACTGATTTAATGTTTACATTTTCATTTTGATGGTCAAAGCTATCTTGGACAAAAGGTGCAGCATTTCATAGCACGTACATGTAAAAAAAGGAAGCTAGTCCTGGTGGGTTTGCTACTACTTTGTAGAAGTAGTACTCTTGGGAAGTCATTGGTAATTTGCACTTGGTTGATACAAATGGGATGAACTTGACACACTAGCAACTCAGCCTCAGCTCTGCTCTAAGCTTCCTGCTACAAAACTAGAAGCACAGATGTCAGCCTTTTAAGTTCAGTTCAATAGGTCAGTCTGTCTTCAAGAGGCATTGCTGTTGAAGTGACCAGAAATGTGTCCTTTCAGTTTATCTGATAGGCTCCACTCAGTCTCCTATACACACTTCCTAGAACAGACTTTCCCCCTACCCCACCCAAGTCACTCTGTATTATTACCAGAACTTCTACAGAACTGTAGCAGTGATACAAGGTGGGAAAAGGAGGTGGATTCCATCATGAACAAGGCATGGCCCAAAATTCCCAATTAAAGAACCACTACAAATGAAAGGTGGACTCTCTATGAAATAGCCTGCCCTGGTTTTGCATTTTAGCAAGTTCTGTGTTTAACTGTTCCACTTGTAATTCGTTCATATTAAGGCAAATTAATGCACGTAAACAAGACAAAACTGCACCGATGCTTTCTTCTAGCCCTAACATATTTCAGAGCCCTACTACTTTTCTTTCCTGCTTCAACTGTATTTAGGATGTATAGTCAATTCTGGAGCTGGAAAAATGAGGTTTGTAGGTAGGACACTGTAGTATATGTCAGCATCCAGACACATACTATGACATGTCTTCACCATTATTATTCTTGCTGATGTCCAATACAGCGATCTCTGTCCCCATCCTAAATTGATGATAGTTAAGCGTGGAGTAGCACATAGAGAGAATATCACATTTAATGAACAGGTTAGGTATACTTATAGTAGCAAATTAAATAATGGGACCAGCTGAAGTTTCACAGACTACTTAAGTCTTGACCACAAACTGTTTTAGATATTAGTGGGACAGTGCAGCAGGAACCACTTTCAAACGTCAAATCAAGAAAGTCTGATGGCAAATTGTCACATCACTGCCTCCAGTGAGAACATAGATATTTTGTGCAGTCCAATACCTGTGTAAAGTTATGTGCAAGCACGCGTGTTATTTGGAATATACTTGGCTATGCGTGCAAAGTGAACGGCCAGGTGAGGGCTCCTTACAAACTGGGACCTAGAAGACCAATGCAATGATAAATATGCAGCTGGCTTCAAAAATTTGATCTTGTCCTCAGTCTGCCCAAGAGTAAAACAATGAACTGGTTCTGCAAACTGAGCTCTTTTGGAAAGTACTGCTAGGCAAAATCAGGGGAGAAAAAAAAAAGATAGTGAACTAAATGAAGGAACTCTTCTCTTTTGGCGGGCTTCAAGACTACCACCTACATCATTAAGTCAGCAAGGATGTATTGTATAAGAAATAATGTCTTCTGGAAACACGGAATTCTGACTGCTCTTAAACCATATTTCCTTTCACACTAAGTATTTATTTACCGTTGTTTCATAGTTACACTAGCAATCTTATATCTAGAGGAACAAATATGGAACATCAGACACCTGATGATATCGTCTGGTTATCATGATAACTAGGCTGCAGACAGATTACTACCTTGATTGACAGTCTCTGAAATACAGGAAAGCATCTAAGCTACAGAGAAGCTAGAAATAAGCAACCATATAATAAAAAATTCAAACTGCAACCAAAACTGGTGGAAGCATGAAAGCTGGTATTTAGTTTATTGAATATGTCGCAGTATATACTTTGGACCCCAAATACAAGAAACTGGATGATGTTGTCTCCTGTTAAACGAACTCATTTATTCCCTTTTCTGTCCTCACCCTTTCAAGTATGTGAAATCTGTATCATTACATCTTTTTCGATTCTTTAAATACTTTTTTGTCTGTTGGCTTTACACCCCCAAAGGTGGCATTACTTCTCACACAACTCTACTGCGTGGCCTACAGGGGATAGCCCTGGAACAGACCCTGTGGAAGAAAGTTTGGTGGCTGCTGAAGCCCCAACCTGAACACCCCGCTTCTCTGGGGGCCCGCTTTGTGCTTCAGTGTGAAGCAGAGGTCCAAGGCAGGCAGGTCCCCATGTATATAAATGCAGCCCGATAAGGATCTTGCTCTTTTCCCATCATTGTTAATTACCAAGTTATTTGTGTGTAAACAGAAGCTTTTGATTTCCTAATCAGCCTCCTGCCCGATTCATTCAGAGATGTCACACACCAGAGTTTGACAGCACAATTAGTCACCATGGAAGCTATTGTGATGTCACAAACACTGAATTGTGGCATCATTGAATGAATCTGGCAGGAGAAGGATGTTGGTTACAAAGGAGAAGGCTTCTGTTTACACAATACCTTGGTAATCAGCAATGATGGGAAAGAGAATATAGAAAAAAGAGAGCCTGGTAGTTTGATGAGCATTGATAAAAGTGAAAATTTGTAAAGGTTTTTAGAAGCGCATGTGGCATATTAAGCTACGAAGATAAAGATTCTGTAATTTATACCTTAATTCTTCACCTCATCCTATGTTCTCAGAACTGAAAGTATATCACAGACATAGACCAGTGAGTGTTTCATCTTAATTTTTTCATATATTTCTTTATCAGGAGAGATAATAAAACCATTAAATAATTAGGATATCCTATGGGTTTGGGTTTTTTTAAGTGTTAGTCTGCAGAGCAGTGAATTTATTAGCGTTTAACAGCATTGGTTTAGGGCATCACATTTCCAGCAAATCGTTTCCTCTTTTTATTCGTAAGGGTTCTGAATTACATTTTTAGACATAAAACCCCCTCTGTTAGCTACAGATAGCATTCACAATTCCAGTGCTGGCGATTGCAGCTTATGATTTGTCTTCCTCTGTTTTCTAGAAAAAACATTCCCGGTGAAGTATATCGACTAATACTCCAAATGCTGCACTTTCGAAAGCGTTATTGTATGCTACGGAGAATTATAGACAGCATTATCTGAACGATACGCAGTTGCAAGCTGCACARCAGAACCCTGCAACTAATCAGTGCCACAAAATAACAGGAAAAGCAAGACTGAATAACATGAGATCCTTTCAGGTACTGTAATTAAACCAATTCACAGTGTTATTTAATTCCCCACGGTTCTTCCTCTTGCTGCCTTCTTGAAACTGTAACCATGACACCTTAATTTCAATCAGGTGGAGGAGCTGCTGCCTGGAGAGCAGATACCACTGCTGGTCCAGAAATTGCCCATGGATTTGCGGGTGGTGCCACCATTTTTTCCCTGCCTGAAGTCAAGTTTAGCCAACCCCCTCCCCCACTTCAGCATGCCTAGCTTTCATAAGCATTACTGTAGGTATGTAAGGCTGAGTCTGTTCACCCAGGTCTCCCAGCTGGTGATGAGCTGAGCTGTTTCACAGGACCGTACTCTAAGGATCAAGCTTAATTTGCCTAAGCTGTTTATTTGCAATAGCTTCAGACACAGCAAGGTAGCAAGAGAGCGCTAGCGTGAAGATTAGACAATTCTTCTTTTTTTATAGTAAAAAAATGAGAGGATGGGAAATAAGAAAAGGACTTAAAATGGCTTATACGCTTAACACATCAAATCGTAATACATAGAAAGCACGTATGTGACTTCAGCTAATTGTACAAATAAAAGCAGTGGAAAAGAAAACGTTCCGTCTGGAAGCACATTTATACGCATTACACATATTTTAGGTTCCCAGGTAACCATGCCACCCCTTTGACCATTCCCTACCTAATCCTAGGTGAGGGTGATGCTCCACTAGAGTCCAGCTGTTATCATCCACACAATGACTTTTGTAAACGAGCAGCTGACAGAGGTCCCTGGCTGTCATGTCTGCTAGAATCTCGACCACTTTGCTTGTTCCATCTTCACTAAAGACTTTTACATCCTGCAACATAAAGGGTACACTTACAGATCAACAGCTCTGAACATAGGCAAGCCACACAGCTACTGTAGAAAAGCATCATCCTCTTGGCGTGAGGGTTCCAAGCACCTTGGCAGGCAGGACAAATGAAATGGATGATTCACTTTATAACACTTTCTCTCGATGCCCCCTAGACCTATTTCCCCTCCCCCCTCCCCAACACCTCCCTGCTCTACACAAAGATTCAGCAGGATTAAGATTAATATGACCACGTACACAGGAAAAGTGAGAGAGCAGGTTCTGTATAAAGCTATGTAAGGTAAGCAAACGTGAAACAATGTCGAGAGAGTACTTTGGCAACAGTGGGCGAGAGAAATCACATCCAGTCAAACACACACAATTTTCATTGCGATCCCATCAGAGGCCTCTGAACATTCACAGGGGAGCAGGCCAAGACCCCGAAGATTAAAAATGGCTCTCTTGCTCCCCACTAACTTTTGATTGTTTCATGTGGGGAAGTCCCACTTGCAGTTTGCCGGCAAATCAATTACCTAGCACAGTCCACACATTTCTCTCCCTGCTCTGACTTCTCTTTTGATCCTAGCCTGAAAGTAGTTCGAAACCAAATGTGCGTACGCTGCACATCCTAAATATTAATAGGGATGAGAGAACAAGTCAGGAACCTTCTCCCCACCTCCTGAATTATACAGATGCTTTCCTCTTTGCATTGTTCTGCTCAAGCGAGAGACACTTGCCGCAAAATTATTTCTCCGGGCAAACGTGCAGGTCCCAGATTTAAATCAACTCCGTGTTTAAAACGCTCCGCATCCTAGCGAGAGAAGGAGAGTCTAACAAAAACCTGGAGGGTAATTCGATATGGAAAATCTTACCTCAACGGCACGTAAAAGGCAGCAGTCGGAAGAACAAGATGGCATTTTAAATGGGGATTGCCTCTTGAGAGTTAGTTCTCTGCCTCCGCCGACCCTCTGCAGCCTGCGGCTGGGCGCCCGGGGTGCCGGCAGCGTCAGGGGCGGCCGTACCCTACCTGTCACGTAGCCCCTGCTATGGGGACTGTTTCTGGGGAGGGAAACAACTCTGCCAGAGCTCCACTCAAAGGGTTACACGCAATCTTTGCGGTAGTGAATCAAACCACACTGTGCAGACCAATCCTAGCCCTCCCTCCGACTGATGTAATCATTTCCCACACACTATCAGACTTCCAAATTATTCCCGCCYCCCCCMCCCCCCCCCCCAAAAAAAAAAAAGGAATTACAAAGGAAATGTGTTTTTTACGACGACCTTGGGGCGTCTGAGACCCCTGGGGCGGCGGCGGGGCGGGGCGGGGTGGGGGGAGCCCGGCACGCGTGTGCTGCTGCCCCGGCGCCGGTGCCGAGCCCGCCCGCAGCCCGGCCTGCCCGCGCTGATGTCATCGCCTGCAACTTGGGCACTTGAACTTCTCCGCCGCCGCTGCCCGCCCGGCCCGGCCCGCGCCCGGCTCCGCTCCGGGCCCCGGCGGTGCCACCGGGCCGGGGGCGAGCGAGCACGGCCAGAGCCGCCCCCGCCCCCCCCCCGCTCCCCGGTGCCCCGGCTACGCACAAATTCGAGCCCAGTGAGGGAGGAGTTAAAGCCTCATCCAGCCCAAGTGACTCAAACCCGCGCGTTCAGGAAACGGCTTCATCTGACAGCAGGGATGAGCCAGCTCTTTCCGAAGTGGGCTCTGGAGAGGAGAGGAGGGGGGAATCCCGGTTGCTCTGGGGAAGGCATGCGTGCTGTGCAATGTTACGGCGGCACTCCTGCCAACGCTTAGCCAAGCCAGAGGCATCCTCACGCGCGGGAATTTGTTGGGCGTGGGGCTGCCCCCGTTTTCCGTCCTGCGAGTCTCTGTTCTGGCACTAGCCCCCGTGTCGCAGCAGAGCCCCGCAGCACACCCGCAGCGCTCCCGGCCCGCTCCGCCACTCGGCAGCGCGCCCGCGGGACCGGGGGACACGAGTGGATGGATGCCCGAGACACCCCGCAGGCATCGCACCGCAGTGTGCGAGTGGGGAGCGCAGCTCTCGTGTTCCCTCCCAGGACGGGCAAGCATACCGAAAAGCCAGTATGCAACAAGGGAGAAAGTAGCTATTTTGTTTGTTTTAGTGGGGAAGGGGAAGCACTAACACCCGCTTGATATTTTTTTTTCTTCCACTTTTTAAATTACAGCCGTAGATTGGAAAGGAGTGACACAACCGAAAAGTTGGTGGTGAAAGAATTCCTTTCTACTTTCAGCTTACTCTGTGCACATAACTCCACTTTCTCTATTGAAACTAAACTATTTTGGATGGATTTCCTGCCTCGGGAACCAACCTGGTGACATCATTCATTCATTAGTCACGAGAAGCACAGCCCTGCGCTCTCTGCCTCAGCTTTCACAGGAGAGCCCCAATCAGGAATACGCCACAGCAATCGCCACTTTTACAACACCTGGAGCACAAACCCCCCTCTTTTCCTTTCCTGCTGGGAACAAGGCAGTGATACAGGACAGACTGCACCTGATCATTGTCAGTGCCAAGTCCCCGAAGAGAGGCAAAGCTGTTCTGCTGAGAGTGCCTGTCCAGCCAGTGCAGGTGGAAAAGAGAGAGCTGCAAGACAACCACCCCACTTGTCTCTGCTCCCAAGCATGGAAAGCCTTAATGCCGTTTGGCCACTGGAAGAAAGCTGCAGCTGTCTTTTATGCTCATTCATGCTGTGCTCTCTCGGTATGAAGTAAAGGGGTCATGGGTATGTGTCCCACCCTCCCTGTCTTTGCCCAGAGTCTGAGCTGATGCCAACGCCAGCCCCCTGCAGTACCGCAGCATCTCAAACTACTGGATACCCAACGCTGCAGTTCAGTGTGCGACTGCTGAAATGCCATGTTCCCTCCTCTGAAGAGCCAGGCCCTGTAGGCTGCACATGCTATCCCCACACCACAGCCACTATGGGAGTTGGGTCACAAATATGGATAAGTTCATTCCCAGRACCAGTCAGCCCTTGGGGTTTTAACAGTGCCTTTAAAGCCCAGGGACGGGAGTGCAGTGGGTGGGCAGCGTGAACGCAGCGATGAGCAAGTTAACTTCACTGACTATTAATAGTGTTTGCCACCAAGGACAGTGCAAGGCCATGTATCACCACTGACATCACAGATATAAAACACTGCATCAGGAGGGGATGTAATGGCCTGAGCTGAACCCTGCCCTAGGGGTTGGGAGAGAAGCAGAAGTGAGATGAAACCCTGTGCCTCTGCAGAGGCAAGGGTGCAACAGCCCCTACGAGGCTTACATGGAATGTAAGGGCATTTTATGCCCCCGCACAGCGCTGCGGAGTTATGACGTATAACCACGAATACGAAACCAGCTTGACGACAAAGCTTCACCTCCAACTTCCTGATAGTTTCTGTGACAAAAGAGGCAGATACAATATTCCTGTATCACAGAGGGGACCGAATTTAAAGTCTGTATCCAACTCTCTCACATTTCTTTTTTCCTTTTTTTTTTTTTTTTTTTTTAAGGAAGCACCTCTCACTTTAAGATGTTAAGGGCTCCCTATTCAAACTTCTTCCAGCAGTAACACTGTTTCACTTCCAAAATTGATTTGGTGCTTATTAATATACAAAGGAAAATGAAGCAGAAATCATTCTGAATAAGATACTCCAATAATGAAAACACTCAGCCTGATGAGAGGTTCAAAAAGTTAGTTTGACACTTTTGCCCTGCATCCCTGCGAGAAATGCAGTGAAATGCAACAGCAGACTGCCTGCAACAGTGATTTACAAAAGGCCCTAATTACGTCAGCAGCACAAGGCACCTTCTATTCAAAATTAAGGTTAAGAATGCTAAGCCAACCAGAGCACTATATTGGCTGAACATTCAGTGCTTTACAGTGCAAAGGAGCAGATAACAGACTACACCATTGTTCTGGAAAGAATTCTTCCTCCAAGCTTTCTTTTATTTTCTTCTTTTTTCCCCTCCCTTTTTTTTTTGAAAGACAAAAATACCTAAAAAATTAAAAATTTAAAAGAACATTAATATTCATCGCTTCAGTGGTTTCATATAATGGGTCACATATCTTGAGTATCTTCATGGCTGCTTCATCTTCCAGCCTCAGTTCCTCAACATCACTGCAGTATTTTGTGTGTATCAAGTAATGCAAATGTTTTAGGAATGTAGAGGGGAAAAAAAACCCCAAAACCCAGAAAACCAAAACAGTCATGTTGTGGTCACATGATTTCTTCTCCACTTTTCTATTTCTGCTACTTCTTTCCTTTTTCTTCAAAACAAAACTTCTGACTATACACAATGATCATAAAAATTCACTCTTTTAAATGATGTTATGGTGAAAATCTTCAGTAGCAAACAGATCTACATTTGCATTCTACAATTTGAAATTAAACACAGTGTAATTTATATCAATGCAAACAAACTTTCATTGTCCTGTGTTATGACTCCAAACAAAAAAGGAAAGCACCAGTTATCAGAAAGCCCTCTGACTGAAATCTAATAGATAAAAGGTTTCAGTACACTAGTTCTTCAAGAGTTTCCCTTTATAAGAGATGAAGATCAGAGACTTCACATAAAGCCATCAAAATACACTGAAGAGTCATTACTAAGAGCTGCACAAACTGAAAATCAGTCCAGCAAGTTTTGACTTTCATACCCTGATTTCACTCATCAAGACTGTTCAGACATGAGAATCATACAATCAGTGAGGTAAAGAAGGAAAATGGAATTGAAATGTATGCATGTACCTTGTGCAAGCAGAAGCAGCTATTTATTGCAGAAGGCACCTATGTACCAGGCAGATACTTGGTGTTTTCACTGGAACCCTGGTTTGATGAGATCTTTTTTCCGAAAGCTTTCTATAATCAAAGCTTATCAGCTCACAAGAGCAGAGTCACAGGAGGAACGGGGAAGCTTTCAATTAGGATCGGTCAACTCAAAGCTGCTGAAGACTCAAGCTTTGCCTGCAGGCTACCCTTGAATTGCTATTTGCCTAGTTGAAAAAGCAACAAATAGAGGGAGGTTTTGCTTCCTAAAATTACAAACCTTTGATAAAGAAAGGCCTCTAAGCATGCTCTGTGCTCACCTTACAGGCAAGCAACTCAGTCAACCACATCCACATGCTGGAGCACCAGCCAGTCCCCCCTTACTTGCCCAGCAGCATTAAGGCAGCCTTACAAGACATGGGAATTTCAAGTGCTGCAATGAAATAAATATATAGGTCAACCCTATGGCTCTTTTTGCCTTCTCTGTTGCACTGCTTGTGCAAGGAAAAAGCCCTTCAGACAAACAGCAACASTAACAGCAATACATCGTGGGTAAGACCACTTATATACAAGGCATCAGATAGTACTTCCTTATAAAAGAAAATCAACTGTGAGGTATTTGATCATTGCTCTTTTTTTCCCCTACATATACACATAAAACCCTAGGAAATGCTAAGGTTAAGGTTCTCATAGCAACATTAACTCTCTCCTCTGGCATATACTATATTTAGGTACACATTTAAAAGCCTATGAACAACAAAAGAGAACAACTGTTGTAAGATCAAGATCTTAGTCTTTGACTTTCATATTCAGAACAGCAACCTCAAAAAAAATCCCACAACCCTCCACTTAAGTTGGCCCTGTTTCAAAACCCTCATTCTGTCCCACTTTACTGGGCTATTGAATTTTAAACCCATTTCCAAAGGCTCAGAGGAATAACCTGACTTGAAGGGGAATTACAGTATCATCTTATGTTCACTGGTCATCAAAACCAGTACTAAAGTCATAAACTCCATGAGGATTGTACCAGTGAGAAGTTTTGGGAATCACAGCAGTGTGGGCAGAGAAGGCCAGGGCAGGGTTAGTGCTGGGTTTGAGTCAGCATTGGAGGGTTAGCTCTTCTGAACCCATCACATATGAACACCCAGCCACATATGCGCCCAGTAATTTTGGAGTTACACTTGTCCTGAAGGTATGGGAGAGAGATTGAGCAACTTAACATCTAAAGCACATGACAAAGGCTCCTGACTCTGGACTTAAGCTGGATGCTGTAAGCTATGTTGGCTGAATTGAGGCCCCGATGTGATTAATCAAGGAAACATGTCTCTGCACAATTCACATCATGGTTTAACCCCAGCCAGCAGCTCAGCCCCACACAGCCCCTCACTTGCTGCCCTCAATGGGATGGGGGAGAGAATTGAAGGGATTAAAGTTGAAAAAGTTGTAGGTTGAGACAAAGTTTAATCAGGAAAGCAAAAGCCAGGCACATAAGCAAAGCAAAACATGAAATTCATTCCCCACTTCCCATGAGCAGGCAGGTGTTCAGCCAGCCCAGGAAAGCTGGAGTCCATCATGCAGAATGGTGACTTAGGAAGACAAACACCATCACTTCCGCCCCCCTCCCCCCCTTCTTCTTCCCACAGCTTCATATGCCAAGCATGACACCAAATGGTGTAGGACTTCCCTTGGGTTAGTTGAGGTCAGCTGTCCCAGCTGTGTTGCCTCCCAGCTTCTTATGTTCTACTCCCCTCCTTGCTGGAGAGGTGGGATAAGGACCAGAAAAGACCTTGACTGCGTAAGCACTGCTTAGCAGTGACTAAAACATCCCTGGAATTATCAACACTGCTTTCATAATGAATCCAAAACATGGCCCCATACCAGCCACTAAGAAGAAAATAAACTCTACCCCAGTCAAAACCAGCACAATTACATGGTGCAATTGTTGACATTTGAGCTTAAAGAAAAGTGTGTTATGTTGCATGTACACAAAGCACACTTAAAGGAACATAAGTAACAAGCACATTTGGGGTACTATCAAAGTTTAAAACAGGAAGATTGTGAAAGCAAGCCAAGGCTTTTCCTCCTCCAATTCAAAACTACATGTGAAAATGGTTATTTGTTATGCAGGCACTGAATTATCTGCTTCTATCTTCTCAAAACTTAGAAGTATTTCTTAAAACTAAAAATATTGTTCTCTGTATAGGTTTAGTATTGTATAGCCACTTCATCAAAGTGTCTTCAAAAATCTCAGCTATTTACAAACAACTGTGCAATATACTCCTAAGAAAAGACTGTACAGAGCATGTTTTCAAGACATAACCACTGCCTGCATGAACAAAAGATTTATTCCAACGTGTGTGCACATACTTAGAGGCTGAAGGTTTGGAAACTGTAAGTTGCTACCCTGTAATTTCCATATTTTAAAAATAAATAGTGGAATGCAGTTTTAAGTGATACATACCTACATACAGACAACACATCAATTTTGTGACAGTATTCCCAAAAGCTGTTTCAACTCTTTCCCACTTTGGTTTCATGTTCAGATGTTCAGATAGATCATTTGACCTGTTTGACATTTTCACATCTTCCCACTCAATTCCTCATTTGCCTCTCATTTTTAGGTAAAAGAAAGGAGAAAGACTAATTTTCAATCCTTCTAAGAGTAACAATAGGCCTTTATGAATTTTGCTGAAGCTTCAGGGTATTTGCAAAATGCTGGAAGAGAGAAAGCTTGGGAAGCAGTTTGGATAGGCTTTGACAGAGTACCAGTCCACATCAGCAGGAAGGGAGTGCAGCAACAGCCAGCTCACACAGTCCTAAATCTGGGGGTCCAGACTGTTCCAGCATTTTCTGTTAGTTTTGACTGTAAGTCTGTAAATGTGCTCCCTTCTCTCTACACAGCTCCTCCTAACAGCAATTGCTTTTTATGCAAAAATCCTTTCTGGTTTCAAGATCCTTTACATACATTAAAAAAGACAGTTACAGACACTGTTACACTCCTTTGATTATGTAATGAAAGGCATTAAATGATGTTGCTGGCATTAACCTTTATCTTTCATATGTTTTATTGTGCAATTTATCCCTAGATAGTTTGCAATCCTCCTCAGCTGTGCTTGCAGAATGCATTATTTATTGTCTGAATTTGCTCCAAGAGAAAGGTTTAGTAGAAAAGTTCTTGCAAACACAATTTAAATCACTAATAACCCAGAAAGGGTAATACAAAGAAAAACCATAATAATTTCTTGATTAAATTCTTAAGTAACCAAGCTAGTTACTGAGTATTTTAAATTGCTCTGCCATTATAAATTACTCTGTACAAAAGGAATTATTACCACATCTTCCTTGCTGCACAGGCTTCCAACCACAAGAACCACATTAATTTGAAGGTTGGCAGAGGGTGCAACACGGCTCCAGGAAGCAGCTTCCCATAGGATTTAGAAAAATGGTGCAAGTCCCCAAGACTTGGATGGCTCCTTCTTTCCCAGTAGGACACTGTGACAACTGCAGCTGAGGCACTTGTCATCTAGAGCCCAGGCCACCAATGAGCCAAAAAGCCATTTCAGCACAGGGTTTGGCAGTATGCAGTTGGGTTCTCACTTTGATTCATGATTCCCCAAGTAGAACTTTTGCATGGGTAGTCCACAGAATCCTCCTTCCCTTGCATGCTTTTCTGAGGGGAGAGGAGCAGAGAGGCTGCAGAGCAGACAACAGGAACACCATTAAGGGCTGCATAAACGCCTAGACCTAGCTCCAGCACTGTTTGCATGTACTGGTCCAGCCACGTATTATTAGGAAAGGGACCAGAGACTGCTTTCAAAGATAACTGAGGATTAGTATTTGAAAATATATGCATTTTTAATGCATGGGAAAACCTTTGGGGCAGTGGCTGTTTCTTATGTGATAAAATGGGACCTTGGGATTGTGATTGTGGTTGATGTAATAACAGAAATAAAATAGAACAAAACCATCAGCCCAACAATAGGGGATAATGCCAAATAAGCTATATTTGGCATGTCCAGACACAACAAAACAAACACATTATTTTAAGAACAAGTAGTTATGAAATTTGTCTTGAACAAATGCATTTCAATTTACCTAGTCTGGTAGCAAAGGAATCTAAACAAGCATGAGACGTAGGGCTGGACAGAAATTACTAACTTAGAGTGCAATACAGAGGAAGACAAAGATAGACCCTCTTCCCACTCCTGTTTCTTCCTCCATCCTCCCAAAAGAGTGAAAGGAGTGAAAAAGCCAAGGATTTAAGGACTTGTGAATCTGTTCCCTGGTGCTTCCAAGTGCAGAGTTCCTAAGGTTTTCTCTGCATCCCTGAAGGCTAAAACAAATTACAAAAATTAATGAAAACAAGTTCTTAGCTGAAGTCCCAGCTCCTAGACCTAACAAGTCTTGCTAGAATTGACTACAGGAGCATGAAAAGAGTTTTCAGAGACAGATACAGTGGTGCATTAGATTAAAAACAAATAAAATCAATTATCTATCTTTACAAGAATTCCTTTATTCCCCTCCACACACACATCCTGATGAAGCAATACTGACATCCCAAACTAGGACATTACACCAAAGGTGCCGGGAGAGAGGGGGAAGCTGGAAATCAAAACAAGAGAAGAAACTTTTAAAGAAAAACTCTCTGAATTTAATATATGTAGCTTGATCAGGGAAGAATCAAGTATGATATGTCACACAGAGACATAAGACAAGGGCCACAACCAACCTAAGTGTGAAAATATGAAGACGAGAACAACAGTGAAAAAGACAATGGGAGCTACTGGAAAAAGAGGTAAAACATGGAGAAAGACTCCTAGTGAAAATTGGCTATAACCTACATTCCTCAAGGCATGACGACCACTTAAATATAAATACCCTACAAAATGTACAGCACAACAGCTTCCATGTGCTGAAAATCCCAAAAGCTCAAGCACATCTTGGAAATACGAATTTCCCGCACTCCGACAGCAGCAGTCGCAACCCACAGTCGGTTTTCCCAATAGGGCTGAGTTCATACTGCTCTGACAGTAACAGCAGGCTGCTTTATAAGGAGAGGGTGACAGGCTTAACTACAGCAGCATGGCAGAGCATCCCTAATGCCCGGCCGTCAGCTGCCTCCGCGCCGTACAGTGCTCGGCAATATTGC
This sequence comes from Amblyornis subalaris, assembly GCA_018881555.1. Classification (NCBI taxonomy): domain Eukaryota; kingdom Metazoa; phylum Chordata; class Aves; order Passeriformes; family Ptilonorhynchidae; genus Amblyornis; species Amblyornis subalaris. The sequence goes on along the minus strand of JACAXG010000001.1, from coordinate 34,865,730 downwards.
TTAACTTCCCGTCTCCCAAGCTACCGGCTCTGGAAGCCGGCGATTCCAAGCAGCGAGTATCAGCTAATTGTTGCTGCCTGCAACGTTCAGGATGTTTTATGGGTCAGTTTGTCACACGCACACAATAAATGCTTTTAACAGAGCTGCTCGCGTTGCGGGGGGGGGGGAGTATTTCTGCGCAACTCTGTAAGCATCGATTGTGTGGCCAGAATTAACCCCCCGCAGATCTTTACCCACGAAAAGTTATGTCAATGGAAGAAGAGGGCTTATGTTATCCTCTCCCCAAGGCATGTATAATTCTCATTTTCAGTGATTTCTTCAATGGGAAGGAAAACGCTCCATGAAACTGCTCTGCTGTTTAATTTTTGGTAGATTTAAGTATCAGAGGAAAACAATGCTATGATATACCCAAAGTTTCCAGGGCTGATGTAAGATCTGGGGTTATGGCACCATGATTAAGCTGGATATTCTCTCTTGAATGCAGCTAGCCCCATGCAAATCTCACTCCCTTCCAACCTGCTAAGAATTATTCATTTTCAGTGGAAAAAAGTGAGAAAAATATTGGCATAAATTCAAACACAAAAATACAAGGGATTTATTAGCATACAGTGTCTGCCCCACCCCAAAACATCTAGTAGAGAGATCCAAGGTACCAAGAAATTTTTCACATCTCTCACTGCTCTGCTTCACTGCTGCACCCATCCATCTGTGCACACTACAGTAAGACCAACTCTCAAGTTTAAGTCCACAGCAAGCATCTCTAACTTATCTATTTCCAAGTTCCCTCTCCAGGGCTTACTCAAGACCACTTTGCACACCCCTTCCTCCAAGTAGGAGCACCACAAACAAAAAAACAAACACAAAAAAACCCCATACAACCCAACCCTTTGCTTAGCTTACAGGGACAAATTCCCTGCTGCCATGGTTACCACTCCAACTTCTCCTGTGGAACTAGAAATAAAAAAAAAAATAAAAAAAAACTTCCCTGAGAACAGACGGCTATATGTTAGCTCTCCCTCCCCTCACTCATCATTGTTAGCCTCTAAATCAGCTACATCTGGCATATTTAATTTGGACTAAATAAAATGTCACTAATTAAAAAGATGCCGAACAAGCAATCCATGACATTATAGAAACAGCTTAGTATTCAGCCTATTATGAACCGAAAGGAATCAACCAGTTTTTAGTAAAAGCTGAGAAACAAAGGCAACTAAATGGTCCTCTATAGAATCTTACAACAATGTCCTCTGGCTCTCCCCTATCATCTACATGTACTGAGGTTTCCAGGCATTAATTCCTGGAGCAGCAGTGGCTCAAAAGTGAAGTAGTTAGCTCATTATATGGATTGAAGTCTGCAGCATTTATGCCAACTTTYAAAAAGAAGGTTACTTTGCTAAGGCTACAATTGAGTAAGGCGTTCAGCAGGCATACACACAAGTTGCTCTAAAGGACCTGTGGCCACAGAGCCAACTGAACAGTAATACCCTCTCCTCTCTTCTCTCATGTTCTCCCCAGTTCTCAGCGGCCTGATTTGAAGTATCATGCACTGCTCCATCCTTCCTCTTCCTGCAGCTCCTGTCTTTAGCCCCTTCCTGAAGACGAACACGTCAGCTCTCTGCATCTCCTGCTGCAGGTCACAACACAGAGATGTGAGCACTGCTTTGAACTGACCAACACAGCCACCTATTCGAAAGCAGCTCCTGTTACCTTGACGTCAATACACCCTCCCACCCAGTCATTCCCATYGTACTAGACCAGCCTTTCTCCTTTGCAGGTACATCATTATCAGTATTCCACTGCCACTTATCAAACAGATTTCAGTGCAAAGCTGCACTGAATCATATAAACCTCTTTTCATAGCCCTTAAATGTTTTCCATCATCTTTTTTGCCAACTGGTAATCTTTCATTCTATCCCTTATGACTAGTTGAATAAGCATTTGAATGATGTTATTTTTAGTGCCTCCAAGGCTGAGGATTTCCCATGAGAACAGATCATCTTCTAAGTGCTCTGGTCCAGGTTCTCATTATTTATAAATCAGACGACTGGCTCCTCTCTATTTTTAGTGATATATGACATAGAACAGATATTTAGGTGTACTTTGATTGCCATTGCTTAATTTCAGTACTGTTCATAGTCAAGTAAGATCCAAACATTCAACATAGAAATCCCTCCCCTAAAGTAAATTTTAACAGAATTCTTACAAGATTTTCAGGTGGATTATGTTGATATGATAATGCTGGCACACGCCAGGCAAGTAAAAACATTACTCTTAGAAACTCAGAAGTTATAAATGAACGAACAGTGAGCTTTACCCTCATAATTCCAAACTTTATTATTAAAGACATAACAYAGAGATGATATATTTCTAGATCAACACACCTTTATCCATTTTTTGGTTTGGTTTCATTTTTCATTATAAAAGTTTAAGAACAACCAAAGGTTCGCATGGGGTTTACGGAGGGAAGGGATTTCTGGAGGTCATCTGATCCACCCCTGTAACTCAAGCAGGGTCACCTACAGCCCTTTTCCTGGGACAGTGTCCAGATGCCTTGGAATATCTCCAAGAACGGAGATTCACAACCCCTCTGAGCTGTGACTGGGAGCAGTCAGTCACCCTCACAGTTAAAAGTGTTGCCTGAAACTCAGAGGGAACATCCTGCATTTCCATTTTTTACCTCTGGTCCTGCCACTGGGCACCACTGGAAAAAGCCTGGCTCTGTCCTCTTTGCACCCTCCTTCAAGGTAATTATACCCATTCATAAGATGCCCCCGAGCTTTCTCTTCTCCAGGCCGAACACTCCCAGCTCTCTCAGCCCTTCCTCACAGCAGAGATGCTCCAGTCCCTTAATCATCTCTCTAGGCCTTTGTTGGATGATCTCCAGTATGTCCATGTCTTTCTCATGCTGGGGAGCCCAGAACTGGACCCAGTACTCCACGTGTGGCCTCGCCAGTGCTGAATAAACCTCCCTTAACCTGCTGGATGTGCTTTGGCTTTGCCTATGACAGCCCAGAATATTATCAGCTCCCTTGGCAGCAAGGCCATATTGCTGGTTCGCATTCAACTTGGGAGTCCACCAGGACCCCCAGGTCTTTTTCTGCCAAGCTGTTTTCCAGCTGGGTGACTCCCAGCATGTACTGGTACCTGAGGCTGTTCCTCCAAAGGACTTTACATTTGCCCTTGCTAAACTTCATGAGGTCTCTTGCATCCCACTTCTCTAGCCTCTAATCTCTTATACAGATAATGAAAAGTTACATAACCACCACGATATAAAGTAAAAGCATAAAAAAGATCTAGTTTGATCATAGTTTAGGAACCCTAAATAGGTCTTTCCCTAGGATTCTTCATCAGTATTTTCCCAAGCCAGGCCAAAGTGGTTCAAAGTTCTCTTTAAGTTAGTGTTATGGTCTGTTTGTCAAAGGCTGATGTACTTAACTGTGTAGGTATAAATATGAGGCAGTGTGCTGAAATCAATGTCACAATAAAAAAATGCTTCCTGATATAGAACTAGATAACATAATGCTAGAGATCTGATGCCAAAGCTTGCCTGAAAGAAAATGCTACTTCTTCATTCAGCATCTGCTTCAGATTATTTTACAGGGAAGTCACTGCTGCTCTGAAACTGTCAAGGCACAGTCAGCTTCCAATTAAGATATCTTATCTTTGAAGATGACTAGAAGCAAAGCTTTCTCCTCCCTACAGGCATCCCCCTAAAACCAGATAATCTGAGATAATTTCCAAACGTATTTATTCTGTGCTGTCCGCCCAATTAAGTATCTTGTGCAAATGCAATCAAAGAGCCTTCTCTCTAATTGAAAAGTTTACGCAACAATTTTCATGAGGATCCCATTAAACATTTTAAATAATTACCTGTATTAGAAAGACAATTATATTCAAATAGGTCACATGCCTAGTTTCTTCATGTAGCATAGGCAAATGAGTATGAAAAAGATTCCCAGACGAAAAGACCAAGCATTGGGCAAATCTTTTAAGACAACAGACAGTCCCTAGGAACCAATTCTACATGACATTAAGTGGGAAATCCTTTAACAGTGGCCTTACTACTGCAGCCGATCATAAAGAAACCAACCATTTCCAAGACTCAGAAAGGCAATGACAAGGGAGCTGACTCTGTATTTTTATGTGCTATAGATAACACACAAGAGTCATTACCTTCAAGCATGCTTCCTTCTGCCCCTTTCTCCCCTCCCTAAATTACTGTGTAGAGGTTAAAGAAATCCACCGTGCAAAGATACCAGTAACTTTATCTCTGTCCTGGCACGAATGATAATTTTTTTCTCAAAGGATTTTGATGGCTCTTTATTTATATCATGGATCTTCTTTAGGATTATGCTGAGAAAAATCTAGGTCATTGAAACCTTCTTGAACTGAAGCACACAGAAAATGAAAGAGAATGTAAAGGCACTAGTGTCAGGTTTATTTTGCCTTTTCATAAGCTCATTTTTTCACCCAGATTGACTGGCAGAAGGTAGATCAACCTTTGGACATCTTTCTTATTCTGAAGTTTCTGTTTCCATGAGTGAGTAATTCCATTCCCTTTAAATATAAAATATTTTTTAAAATGTTGTGCACTTGGCTAACAGAGCCAGCTACACAAGTACAACTTTAAGAAAGGCAGGCTTAAAGGGCAAAAGTACAATTTAGATCAACATGTAACACAAGGCATGTAAACATCTCATCTTAGGATCCTGGGCAACATAATAATGTAATAGACCTTTCTAGACAAAGCTTTAACCAAATACCTTTAAATATAAACAGTGTTTTTCCCTTCCCTCCCTGCCCCAAACAGTAGCTTGGGTTTGATATGAATCTGAATACTAAGGTCTGCTTCCTTTAGTCTATATGCTTAATGCAGTCTTGTATTTATGTAAACTAGTAATATACATTAAAAYATCATTCTATACATTTCAAATTTCAATGTCTAATTCTTCAGTTCAATTGCCATGTAGAATTTCATAGGTTAAATACATACACATGTGAAAACTAATTTATTTTTAAGGGAAGCGTCCTTTAAAAACATATTGTATTAACAATTATAACTGGCAATAATGATTAATATTAGCTGTTAATTATTACTTAATTTCTAACTGTGTCAAACAAAATCTGCTGACTTCAGCAAATCCCACTAGTTATCACTCTTAGTTCATTCAGGTAGAAACAATTCTACATGTAAGAAAAACTTTATTGCCTTTTCAAGCTTCAGAGGGTTGGTGGCTTTGGATGGTGGTTGAGCACAAGGCTTCTTACTGGAGAAAAATCTACCTTGCCTGTTGTAGAACGTAGAAGAGTGTCACAACACTTGCTTCTTCCGTAACTCCCCCATCCTCCTACACAAGATTACACATGGCAAAAGTAAAAAATTCTGGCTAGCTGCAGAATATTGACAAAAAATRTTTGGTACTGCAACCATTTTTGGTTCAACTGTTGCTTATACACCCTTCAACRTAACAGACACTGATCAGACCCAAAATGTAACTTGTAAGAAATAAGTGGTTTTGTGGATTTGTTGCCAGAGTTCTGCAGGTTCTTCTTTCAGTGCACCCAGCTCTACAGAAAACAACCCAAGTTCACTTGGCTTACATCAACTGAGGTCTTGCCAACCTATACACACTATGAATTTCACTTTTTAAAGTATAACAAAATAGCTAGTGCATGAACTTCCTTCAGCATTACCATGAAAACCCTGCTTAACGAATTCGTGAAAAGGTGCATCCTCTTCCAGTTGTGGTATAACAGACTTCTCTTCTATGGACAGTGCCTCATTAAGCCTGATGCCTTAATCTTCTCTGTAGAGACCATTATTTTCCATATGTACAGACTGGATGAGAAAAATTACCAGGTAGATTCATTCTGGGTTCAATGTAGAAACCACCTTGAGATGACAAACTCAGCTTTTTTAGTTGGCTAAAACATAAGAAAGAGATCTTAATGACTCAGATTCTCCATTGCAAAGATAATCAATTAGGGGAAATTAATCCTCCTTCCTTCTTCACAAACCAACTCAAGTTTGTTGCATTTGGTTTTCTACACAAAACAAGGGCTGAAGGTAGCTTTCCCTAGGACAAAATCAGAAAGCAAATCAGATGTAATCTACTTTCTGAAACGGCAGTCCAGTTCCACAACTCTCTACCTAAGAAACTCCTGCTATTGCTCTCCCCGATGGGCTTACTGGCTCTTGAAGAGATATTCCCTCCACCCAGATTCCCATTTGTTACTCAAAAAAAATTAATTTTTTTTCCCAGGAATTGACATCACTATTGTGTATCAAGTGCCAATGGCTAAAAGTATCTGTCCACGAAAGTCTGTATTCCCTCCCTAAATCTTATCTATATTCCTCTACTGAAAAGGCTACCTCAAATGTCTGCACGCTGAAGTTAAACCACTAAACAGACATGTGGAAGAGCACTGACTTGAATTTGCATGACAAGAATGTGATAGGAAACTGAACATTTTTCACAAGCCCTTAACAGATGATGGAAAAAAATAAGCCCTGGAGCTGCCAGAATCTCTTCAGATAAACAAACTCTGCTGTTTCTTCCAGGAGTAACTGAGGAGGACGTTGGCCATTCAGGCACACGGTCAATGAAAATTTCCCACTTAGAAACAAAACCCGATTTGGTCCTAATGAAATAGCTTGGTAGCTTAGGGGAAGGAAAGGATCCTCATGATCACAGATTACTACCTAGTTTAAGGTTTAGTTTGCATTCCACTCAAACTACACAGATGAGGTAGTCATTTCAGCTGTCACTAGCCACCTCAGTCAAAGCACATCCAGCCTTGAGTAGTCATTCAGGTTCCCACTGTGGTCAGGGGAAAAAGGAAGAGGCACTTTGTGCAATTTATCATCTTTTATAACTTTGCTACCCTGAGATGGCTTGCATGCCCTTGAAAGGTACTTCCCTATCTCACCATTAACTGCAGATACCTGGAAAAGCAACCCAAACAAGAGGAGGAACAGAGCGCACACAAATGTTCCTTGGTCAGACATGAGGCTGATCAAGCCATCATTCCATCAAAACGTGGAATGCAACACTTTCCCAAAATAGCACTTGCTGTTAAGTTGGTTTTGACAGAAAGCAAGCAGCTACCTGAAGAGGTCTGTGAACAGAAGGACAGCAAAAGGCTGGGACTACCATGTCTGCATCTGACAGCAGGGATCTGACAGCAGGGATCTGACAACCTAAGGGTGATTAAACCCAACTCTCTGCCAGAGTTTATATGCAACTTATGCACTGAGTTGGAGCCAACCCCTGATTCGAACATTCACAATACGAAGTTGGACACAAAAAGGTGAAGATTACCTTCACCAAGAAGACCCAGTATCGTTGTCTGMAGTTAAAGATTTTAATCTCCGCTTCTTGCAAACTGAGATTCAAGAAAGGGCTCCCTATAGATAGGTGGGCAAACCACCCATGCTGGATATGTTCATTAGTCTACATGTCACTTTCCAGCAGCAAAAAAAATGCCACTGCACAGCAAATAATATGAAAAGCATGGCCATTCCTACTACTTGTCTGTTGTAGGTAAAGACCTCCAAGTTTGTCTTACATTAATGAACACCTTTTGTAATTCAATATGCAATCATTAACCAATACAGGTATTTAATTCCAGATACTGGTAGTTCAGCTACAGCATACAAACCTAATTTGCAACCATGTTATGCAAAGTCAAATACGTCCTTCAAAAATACTTTATTATGGTTGCAGTGAAAAAGGAGAATTGCTCAGCATAAAAAAATACTTTTCAACAACCATTCAAAAGATATGGTAAGTCACTGCAGGAAGACTGGCCTTGCAAAGGTTTTGCACCAACACAGTTAGTTTCGTACAAAAAATAACAAGAGAAGTCTTTCCATATCAGGCTCAAGAGTTCTGCATTGACATGCAAGTCTGAGCCAAGCAATCTGGGCTACTATCAACTCAGACTTTAAATACCTTCTCTTCAAATATTTTAACTGTATTTCTTGAATGTAGTGAGACCTTACTGGTTTGAAATTTTATGTAAATATTGTCACATAATTTAAAAGAAAAAAATAACTTTCTACTTCCCTACATTTACACATTTTAAAATAGAGTAATGAAGAAAATCAACTAATTCCTCTATAATCCATCAGTCCTCATACCCAGGTATTGCCTCTAAGTTGCACTTAATATGTTCAGAAAAGACATAGCTGCAGTAGAGATGAACTCCATTATGCAGAAAGTAGAGAGTGCTGCAAACTCAAAGAATGCAGTCATTCTGAATCATACCTGAAATTATACACATTTTTTTACATTATTTTTGCTAGAATTTTATTAGGGTGTCCCCTTTCTTAATGGCTAGTATCTGAATGTAGTGCTATTAGCACTTCCAAGTCTCTGGCTTAGGGGAAAAACAAGCCCTTTGCATGCACATCATCCTTAAGCATTTTGATAGACAAATTAAACACCACAGCTTTTACAGCTGGCATGTTGGAGAAGGCTTGAGAAAGAGGCAAACTGGAGAAACTGATGTGAGCATGTTTACAGTGCCATAAAATTTATTTCACCATCTTCAGAACTACTAGATTATTTATTTACTTAAGGGATACAAGTAACATATAGAAAGCTTTCTATGAAGTTCATTCAGCTTTCATTTTAATGGTTATACATCAGCATAGACTTTCACCTTAGACCTGTTTGGGCATCGATGGATGAACTGCTAGAGACACCCAAAGCCAGGATCTGCTGCACAGGCAATTTCCCTACTCACTGAAAGACTCCATCGTGCTCTGTCCCACTTCTTGCAGAATTTCCTGCTATAACTTCAATCCTAAAGGTTTCTCTTAGGCAAAAAGTGACCTCTGAAGATCACCCAAGTGCCATTCCATGGATGCAGAGAGGGCAAGCCACAATGAAACCTTACAGACAGAGCAGCTAGCGCAACCTTGGGCAGAGCACAAAGTTAATTTCTTGTTAGCCAGATTGGCTTGAAGTTCCTCTGTATTACTGAAGTGCTGCAATTAAGTACTCCTTTAAGCTATGCTTAATTAGGCTGTAAGCAAATGCTCATTTGTAACTTGCATGCAGCATAACACAGAACTGAATGTTCACTGGGAGCAAGGGGAAATTACGCTGAAGGTACATTTGCACAAATATAGCTGGCAGCCTCCTGATTTTCCCCTTCTTATTAATATCCTAAAAAATACTAAGAAATGTGTTACACTGTACAAATAGTTAGAAATAGACAATCTTTATCCCTGGAGCTGAATGTGGTGCTCTCCTGCCCCCCCCCTCCATCCCCTTGGAATGACAGCCTCTCTGCAGAAGATGAAAGACATGGGATTTAGATTACCTTCTTCACCTGTGCAGGCAAAAAAAATCAAAACAACCCAACAACCCAACACTTAAATAACAACCGAAAGCCCAGACAGATTAGGATGCAAATCATGATGGGTAAATACGCTCACAGAAAAATAAAAAGCATAAACCAAAACTTTCACCTAAAACATCAACTGGATCCACATTCAAGAAGCCAACACCAATCTTGGCACCTCTCATGAAGACAACAAAAGAGGTTCTCAAATATATTTAGGACCTTTTAAATGCTAGAAATGGAATGACATTAGCTTCAAGCATAGCAAGGACATTTTTCAGCATTATTTGAGTTTGCTTTTGAGAGGATGTTCATTTGACAAGGCAGTAACACAAGAGGCCTCACTTGGATGAGCTTTACGAAGCCAGTTTGTTAAAGAAAAAAGTTCAAAGGTCAGTCATGGAAAAAATACATAGAAAAACCCCAGCATCTAACACAGAAAAACACCTGAAGACTATCAAATACAAGGTTTTATCTGCATGAGTAGATGCTGTTATTCCTGTAACATTAGCTTTCTTTTCATTGCCTCATGAAGAGAAGAGTGATCTTTATATATTTAATGTCTATTTCTTTTCAAGCTGTTCCATAAATCCATTATAAGGTGTGTGACAGTACTGAAAGAGATCTTTTGATTTTCTCTTATATACAATTATTTTTATATATATATACACACAAATATATATATATACACACACATATTTCAAACATTTAAACATAACGCTACTCTGGAGTTTGTGAAAACTTAGTAAAAAGCATTCATAAACTGAAGAACAACAGGTATTTGTCAATGCTAAAACTGTGTGCCTGATACCTGACACTTATCAAAGATCCCATCTATAGCTTGTTTGACATAACTGAGTACTTGGTGAATGGGAATTGCTGAAAACATCTGTAAAGCTATTTATAAGATCTAGAAATACTGTGGTTGGCTTGCTTGCAGTGGATTTTAGTAAGCAACAGGGAAAATAAGTGTAACCAGCAACAATATGACAAGCAAGTTCCTTCAGAGAAATTAGCTGCTCTTAAAGTTTGCAGACAAGGACATGCTCAAAAATGACTCACAGAAGCCTGAGGGCAAATTGTCTGTAAAATTAAATCCAGGTGTTTTACTATGGGCACACTGTTATTTAGCCTCGAATACTCTTTTCCATAATGGTTTGCACCTCATTTTTTTTAGCAGTGTTTTTTCTAAGCAATGTTTGTTCCTTATGAACATCTTTTTCCTATTCTTATTACCTATCCTGGCAAGGATGGTAGGGAAATTTGATTTTTAAAGGTGTATGTAAAAGGCGAGAGGAGGAACACGAGCAAGGTCCCCACACAGCAAGGCAGCCAACCTTCCCCAGTGACTGTTGGGCACAAACATCAGTCCCAGCACCCAGAGCTATTTCCCCTCTGTGGCTCCTAAGCACGGTTCAGCAAGCCCAGTGCCTCCTGCAACAGCACAGGACATTTGGCAGGCGTGAGGCACAGGTGGGGATGATGTTCCTAAGGAATGTCTGGATGGACGGTGCACACCGTAAACTTTGTGTGTGCACAGGGTGAAGCAGCGTCCTCACAGTCCATCTCCAAATAACCCCAAAACCCAGCAGTTCCTCACTCTGGCCAGGCAAGAAATCTAGGCAGATGAAAGGGGTGGCTGAAAAGATCTGGGTGCTATAAAGTGGCACCTGTTTGGTAAGAAACAGAAGCAGCTTTTAATAACTTTCATCCCCTTTCCCCACAAAAACTTACAGAACAGTGTTTGCTTTGCTGTTAATAAAATCTCACTGGAATTAAGTCTGCTGTGACAAAGGTGTTTTATCCACGTTCCCCAGAAACATCCCATGCTCAACATGGGATCTGGGATTCAAACTTCTAGCTGATAGTCTATCCATTTCGTTTCTGAGTGCTATTCATTTCTCCCTCAGCAACACCACAAAAACCAAACACTCCGGCCATGAAGCACAACAATCGGATTTCCAATTCTGTTGCTTCCTGAAATGCAGCAGGAAAAACCATCTCCAGTAACCCTGGCAGCAGCAGGGTCTACCACTGAAGAGAATAAGCAATCCTAATGCCAATGGAGAAACATGACGTGTAGCTTCCAGGAATCAATGATTAAACTCGCTTTTATGTAAGTTTTGTAAATGATGTTCAGATTACAGCCAGGCTGAAGCAAAGATTGAAAGTACTTACATTAATTAAACAAAATCACTTTTTAGTACAGTAATTCTGCACTCCTATTAGGAGGAAGAATAATATAATAAGAATTTGATGGCAATAGGAGACTATAAATCAAGAGCACAGAGAAATGAAACTCATCCCACAATGATTTCATTAACTCAGCAGTATTCTTCTAATACAAAAATGCTATTAAATTSCAACTAACATTTCCCTCTGTTTAGGAAATGGAACAAAACTGTATCTGCAAATTTTGGCACAATGCAAAAACATCCCATTACCAAAATAATGAACTAACTCTTAAGTCCCTTCTTCCCATGTGTCCACACACAAACACCATCTAAGTGAAGATGGACGTTTCAAACAGATTTCCACTTTAATCATGGGCACAGGTCACTGTCCAGGAAATTGCAACAAGTCCAAAGAAGCCTTTTTCCCTGCTGTGAATAAACAGCATTCCTCCTCATACTTAAGCACCAACTGTGCTGATGGGTTGGAAAGGAACAAACTAAACACTGGCTTTGCCTTCCATCCCCAGAAGTAGATGCCAGCAAGCAAGCAAAAACTTGGGCGTCTTCCCAGTCCTGCACTCCATACGTCGTCCACAGCATCCAGGGGGGATCACCGGCAGCTCAGCTGCAGGCGCCAGCACAGCTCTGCAAGAGCTGCCACAGCTCACCTCGGGAAGGACCTCGTGGTCAGCTCACCTACCAGCTGCTGGCAACAACCTGGTGCCACAAGGTCATGTAGGAGACACAGCAGAGGCTCTAAATTATGAGTTGGTGCTTTCTTTCAGCTATCCCACTGGGTAGCAGAGGTGCAAAAAGGTTTCTGTCCAGGATGTCTGAAGTTGACCTGAGCTCAYATCTCGAGTCCAGACAGCACAGACATGACACAGACTCAGTGTAGCTATTCCTACTTTGTTGAGTGACTCCCTAAAGGCTATCAGCATAAAGTTATGACATCTCTGATTCATCTCAGCCATCCATTTATGGTATAATTACAGTCACTCAATATAGTTCTGGGTTGTTGTTTTTTTTTAAATTCCCTACTGCACTTATGTTTATACCCAAACCCATTCCTGCCTGCCTCACGAGGCACAGAAAGAATTGTAATTCCTCTCATGTTATGCTTTCCCATTTTTCCCCCCATTCTCAGGCTGATAGCGCCTCAGTTCCGTCAATCCCTGATCAAAGCATAGAACAGCTAAGTTATAATCTTACTCTGCCATTAATAACATATAGCAAGAGTAATATTGGGCAACAAAATGTGCAAGGGCGCATGTAACTAAGATGCACACACAAAAATCTAGTGTGAACACACTAATGCAGTTACTGCAGCAAATACTATGGACTGCTCAATATTGCTACTGTGCAACAGCTTTTTAAAACAGCTGCAAAGATTTTTGTGTGGCTGGAGACCCAGTGGGGGTACCAGTACACACGCAGCAGGGCAGGTTTGGGTCAGCTCAGCTCCATCCTGCCCTGTGTGCCATATCACCTTCAGATGGACAGTGCAGTGCGTTTTCCCGCTGGTCCTGACCACAGAGCCATCCTTCCAGCACACTCTGGCTGCCGGAGCATCACTTCCGGGTAGGGAGCCAAAATGCTCCTGGGAGCTGGGCCAGGTTTGTGTCATTAGAAACAAAAAAATCCCAACAAATAACATACTCTGGGGTTTGAGCGTGAGATGCCCTTAATATTTCCAGTAATTCACATTGGGACTGTGACTACTGTTCTGGCACTTTCCAAAAGCAAGAACAAAGAGACTCATTTCTTTGTACCACAAAGCTTTTTGCTGCAAGAGGCGTGAGGAAGGAGAAACAGCAGCTTTGCCTCAGTGCTGATCCCAGTCCCCGGCAGGCCATGTGCAGGGCTCCAGCTGGAGAGCCTGCAGACCCACTGGGTGAACAGCACTGAGGGCTGCAGGTCTTTAGCTTAGTCCAGAAGACCCGTTAGTCTTCAGTTACTCATCACTCTCTTCTTCAGTAATGAGTAAATGAGACTTTCAGAATGGTGTGAACTCACTCTCCACCCCAATTTCTTCAGGAGTAAGAGGACAAAACGTTTTCACGACAGAGGAGATAAGATAGCAGGTAATGCAACATCTTTCCTACACTGCCCATCAAATTTAGCTCATTTAGTTCAGGAAAGTGTTAGTTCTACAAATGAGAGAGGGGCACCCAAATGCCTGCTTTCATGCAGTTAGATCATAGTCCTGCAGCAGAGGTCTTCTCTTTCCTTATTTTTTCCAAACACAATTGCAACTTCCTTTACAAAAGGCATCTGAGTTAAACATGCTGCAGAGCAATTTATGTATCATTTATTTACTTAAGAGTCTTGCTTCTAAGAAAGATTTGACAGAAACAACATGATGTGTCATGGCAGATACCCATAAAAACCCATGCTTTAAAGCTGGGCCAAAGGGAGTGCCTGGACTTGGACCCAAGGAAATGACCAGATTATATCCAGCTATAGACATTACCTGTTTAGAGAAAGTAATGTCCTGTTGACTCACTCTGATGTCAGTATTTATTTTCAAAATGTYGTGTTGCTAAAGATTGTTCAACTGAAGGATCAAATACAAAATTTGCTGTCACACATGCAAAATCTAACTTAGTACATAATGCTTGCATTATACGGAAGTTCGTATTTTTATACAGCTTCTCTTTAGAAAATCAACATCGTCTTCAAAAGAGCCAATATAAAAGTTTTATGGGAAGAAAAATAAAAAAATGTGCATCATAACATGTAATTAGAACAATAAAAACTAAGAAGTCTGTTTACACAAGTTCCCTTGAAGGGTAACTAAATCTGGAAAAAAGAATGACATTAATTCATACCCATTTGTGAATTTAATTTGCTAGAAAAGAGTAAATAATTTGGGTACATCAAACTGCTTTTTGGAAGTTTGCCTGGGCTGTATAGAGGGGGGATGTGAGAAATTTGCCCTATTTTTACAGTTGAAAGCTTCATTGACTCACACAAGATACTTAAGCCTAATATCCTGTGGCATTGCAGTGACCTACATGTAATTATTGCATGCTTTTTCCAAAATATTTGTACACAACCAGAAATTATAACCTAAGTTACCAACTAGTTCTTAGTTTATACCAGCAACACAAAGATGGACTTCAATTGGTGGTAACAGAGCTGTCTGATGTTTTTAGCAATCTTTTGGACAAATGTTTGGTCTTGGCTTGGTGTAATTTTCTGGTTTCCATTTTTCTTAGACAAACATATTTATCCTGTTAAGTAAACAATGTTTTGAAAACTTTCAGCTGTCCCTTCTCCCAGCCCGCAACTGTTGTCCCCCCTCAGACATGGGGTGATCTTCTGTTTATAGGTGGGCATCCTCCTAACATACAAAGATGTGGGGAAAAGGGAGACAAAAGAAAATATCAAGTGGTCTTGCAATGCCCCTGGTGTCACCCAGAACATATCCTTCCTGCTCCTGCTTTTTCTTGCCCTTCCTGAGCATGTAGCACTTCCATGCTCTCAGAGGTCTGCTGAAGTTTTGGGCTGTGTGGTGAGGGGCAGATGGGTGATACTTAGAGGACAGACAGACACATGATGAAGAGGGGAATGCTTGGGCATGCACTGATCAGGTAACTCCTTTTCTGTCAGCCTCCTCCTGTCCAAGCTCATAGAAAATGTTGATCTCAATTCAAGGACTTAAGAGCTCTTTGTCAGCTACCACTTGAAGGGTCATGCTTTCTCCAAGCACAAGACATCTGCACTGTCTCACTCCCAGCAGCTGAAGTAGCTACTGATTCAGCAACACAGTCAGTTAGTACTTTTCATCCAGGTACTCACCAGCTGGTTGGCTACATTACTAAAACTTCAGCCGTGCCAATTTTTACAGACGCATGTGCTGCTCACTATCAACAGGTTGACATCTAACATTTTTCACCACAAAACTTAGGTCTACTTGGGCCATTTCCACATGCAGACCTGTAATAAAGGATCTGAACTCCAAAGGGGCATGTATCTTTTTAATTACAAATCATTTCTTAATGTCTATCACCACATGTACCTGTTCACACAACTCTATTAGCACAGACACTGCCACTAAGGAGGTTGTTCAGCCTTTGAAATGTAACCAAAAGGTTCACAGTTATTTTCTCTTCTAAGTCTTTTACTACTAAATTATGGGCTCATTGATAGTTTCTCAATCTATGTGCGCTCAAAAAAAATTATCTACAAGATTTTTTAATTTCTTTTTCTAAAGCTGAGAAGATTATCCAGAGTTAAAAGAAAACATAACAAACAAATCTGCAATGATTTCAATAAGCCTAACACTCCAGTTTTCCGTCCCAGGTTGCTTTTCCCATTACATGACTATCCCACTTGCCTACACGTGTTTTTAGTTTTGTGCTAGTACTGAAGACCCATTATTTCCCACTGTTCTCTGTCTTCTGGGGAGCAGCTGCAGTACACTGCTGCAGCCATCAGCTTTAAAAGCAGTATATTCAGTGCCTGACTGACAGCAGAGTTAGAGGTGGCATAGTGCTTCCTGCTGTGGTGAAATAGTACCATTACCCAACAGATCTCATAAATTTTTTTTTTAAAAGTGAAATTCTTGCACTTTTTTGAGTATGATAAAGAAGATGCTTCATCACCATGAGAAAATAAAAACTTTTTTTTAATAGGTTGAAGTCAGAAAGATGTATAACATTTAAGTTACTGATTTTTTTACTCACGATGTTTAGCAGACTCCAGTGAAGGGAACTAAAACTGGGTTAAACACAAATTACAAGCAGGCTGAACAGACAGATTGTTCTGTTATCCAAAACCACTCCATGTTTAAAATTGAGGTATTAAAAGTTTTCTTCCTTCATGAAGATACCAAACCTACTCTTCTTTGATTTTGTCCATCAATACTTTAAAACTAGAAAGGTTTTTTCAGTTCTGATCCTCTATCCCTTCATTAAAGAGAGGAAAATACTTCATTATGGAGGAAAAGAACACCTTCCTACCCTTCCCTCACCCTGAGCCAGTGTTTCTCAACTGCCTCCAGTGAGTTGATACGCTGAAACGAACAATGTATCTGCATCTACAGGGGAAACCACTATTGCCCAACATGCTTTGCCTCCTCAGCTTGTACCCTAAAAGGTTTTTATCACTACAGTGGATTGTCTTTGATTAAAAAATTCAGCAGCAAGCATACCTATACAATATAAATTCTTTCATTTTAGGCTTTCAAAACATTTGTCAAATTTTTCCATTTCAAAATTAGGTAATTAATTTTTTTAAAAATGGTAAGGTAAAATTTAGGAAAAAAATCTTCTATTCTGCCTTTACAGCCATCTTCTTACGTACATTAAAAGATTGGTTATTTTTATCTTTATCTGCCGTTAGACCACTAGTTTCTAAATTCCATCGAAAACTGACTCACAGATCATTTAGGGTTCCTTAAGGCTTTACAGAGCCAAGTTTAGGGTGGCTTGGTTAATTTTAGTAAAACATAAAAAGCTGAAAGGCAAAGAAACCCTGAGCCCTGGGAATATTTGCAGAGGTAAACAGGTTCATCAGCAGTTACAGTTTGTTTCAGAAAGACAGCTGTGCTGCTGTCCTGTTGGCAAGTGCCAGAAGGGAGAACTGCCCCTGGTTTTGTCTCCCCAGAGTCTGATCAACACTGCCTTGGCAAAACAGCCTCTGCTTAGCCAGTACTTCCAGCAAAGCCCTGTGCTAAATTCCCAATGGGATGGCTCAATTTTTTTCCTGGGGCATTATGTGGTTGCCTATCTGTCTTGCATGTGTAAGAAATACAGTAAAACCAAYGGAGATGCCCTGCGTCTTTCAGGAAAGCAGGCAGCTCTTTATGGAGCTGCAACACAACACAGAACACGCGAGGGCACATGCCGGGGCCTACTGCTTGTAGCTGAACCACCCACCCAAACCCTTTCTCTCTCAGAGAGGATGTAGGAGCCAATTACAAACTAACTGAGCAGTAAGACAAAGAACTTCTCAGTATTTTTGGGTACTCAGGCACAGAACTGTTAAAGTCAATACCCAGTTAGAGGAACCCATCTTTTCACCCCCATGCAAGTCAGCACAGTTTACAAAATAAAGGTTTTTAAGCCCAGCTTTCGTCTTCAAGTGTGCCTGAGGAATCATACAAAGCAAGATGATTGTTTCTTAGACAGTGGAGTAGGGCAGAGAAGAAAAACTGCAGCATTGCTGAGGTTATTGCTCTGGACAATGTGAGAACTCAGTCTGTGCTATCTTCACTKCCAAGAACCCAGAAAATTACTCCATCAGCTTTCCATGGGACAACCCTCCCTTTAAATCCCACTACAAGGACCTGTACCTAGCTACATGCTCTAAGAACATCTTTGTTTTTTGAGCAGTTTTATGAAAAACAGGAAATAAAGCACCACCATGTCTTTATAGAATTCAGCAGTTCAGTGTGTTTGTGGCACCTAGACTATGCAGTATAAAAGGCACAGATCCTCATCCAGCTCTGAGGTAATTAACTTGACTTCCGAATTAGTAAGTCTTTATGTTGAATAACAAAGTCTGAAGGATATTAAGCATTACTGCTTCATTCACAACATGCATTTATCCAAAAGAGGCTTACTTCATTTTTACACTTTTTTCTTACAATCCTTTTAAAAAAGGTCTGAAGCCTATTTGAAGATACTCTCTCGGCCAGTGCTGCCCTACTCACAGACAAAGTCTACAAGASCTTTTACTTATTTTGAAGCTTTCTTTCTGCCTTCAAAATGACGTAGTCCACTGCTGGCTTGCACGCAAATGGATGACCCAAAGCTTCATCCCATACTCACATGCTTACTAGCAGGTTGACTCTGAGGTAAAGATCCAGGGGCCAGCACTGGAGAGCTTGCGGGGCTACAAAGTTCTGGGAAGGGATTTGGGATGGCTGGCAAAGACGATGTTCTGAACTGCTGTTCTTCTTCTTGAAGACGCCTATAAACACAGAAGCACTAAGCATTAAGAGGAGCAAACTGGCATCACTAGACCTGGATCTCCTGCCCCACCGTTTGTGACAATGACACTTAAGGAATCAAACCCACTCTTTTCCTAGGCAACTACTGTACAGTTACAGCAACTGCTAGCACAAAGTAGGGTACTGCATGTGAAAAATGACCAGTCAGACATCTATGCTCGTTTTGTTGCTTGTAATTTGATTACTTGGGTGAATAAATGAGGTAACTGTGCAAATAAAATACACAGAAATATCTATCTGTACTCACTGTCGTAAGTACCAGCTTACAAGCTTAAGCTCATGTGTGCCAGAAAGTCAGTAAAGCTCTTCCAAAACAAAGTGAAAGAGGAGAAAACAATGGCAATCACTCAGAGACAAATTCCAAGTGGATTTGAAAACAAACGTGTACCCCACTGTAAAGTTCTGTAAGCTGAGACTTAAACCAATATTGTCACCTCATTATAATACCAGATTCTATCTCCAAGCAACCCAGCATTTCCTGGAGAAATGAAAATGCAAAGACTTAGCTTCAGCAATAAGCTGGAATTACACCCTCCCACCTTATGCCAGTTGTAAAGCTTCTGTTCAGCCAAGTTGAAATACGCCTCGTGAGTCTACATAGGACCAACAGAGTTTCAAGTTCCAGTTTATAACCCACCTGCACTGCCCACACCAACAAAAGAAAAACTAAAGCCTACCAGAAAAGCTGTTAGACCTATTCATGACCACACAGATGGCTTTAGGTTTCCCTACTGCCAGGGCATCACCACTGAAGATGCACTAAGTGACTGCAGCTGGCTGCCCTTCAACGCCTAAGCAGAAGGCACCATCTAGTGGCAATCGTGGAAGGTTCCAAATCAACTAAATCCTGGATTTGAGAGGCAAATAATTAAAAACTCAGTTTGCTCTCATTTTCCCGCATGCCTTCAGCAAGCAGAGCTTCCTTCACAGAGCTGCCTGGGAGACAACTGCTGGGTTTGCCCCTGGCAGCGTGTCCCACTCTCTGTACACTCACTGTCTTTGCCTGTACCAGAACCTGGGGGATGATAAAATTTAACTACTGTGAAATCTGCTCCACAGGTAACTTTCTTCTGCAATTTAGATGCCTTGGTGTTCCATGAATGAGCCCTATAGATCTGGGGCTTTGCAACAAATAGCAGGTTCAAACCATAACTGTGAACTACACCAAAAACTACTTGACCTGCTTCGCGTTCTTTTTGTGCTCCCTGTGTGTGCAGCTCCCTTCAGCACAGGGTAAAAGGACAGTGTAAGATTTCTTCAGACCAGCAGACATGTTGTATCTGTGCAACAGCATGCTGTACTGCAAGTTTTTGACTGACCTCCATTGCAAGAAGCGGAGCCACAGACTGAACACAATTAGAAAGGTGTGGTCTCCTTAAGAGGGGAATTCTCTGTGCTGTGCTCTGCTGTACCTGTACTGCTGCCAGTGCATCATTTACTTCATAACTGATACACACAGAAACYTGTGCTCCTAAGAGACCACAGTCAATCAATCACTCTATTCTGGTGACAAACAAGATGGGTCTAGATAACCCTGAATAAAAGTTTCACCATTATTTTCTTTAATGATAAACACACAATGTTCTTGTGCGTATCAAGTACAGATTTCAGAATGGCAGAGTGTTCTCAAAATAAGAGTTGCGAAGTTTTTAAATGCCAAAAATAGCTTAAATGAMGTGTTTTGATTGAGGTATTTACAAAACATTGACAGTTATAGTACTCCAGAGAGTGCATTTTCTAGTACAGCCCTTTTCAAGGTTGAGTATGAAATATCTGTAGAACTGATGGCATCATCAGCTGACTTGGTTGCACTGCATACTACACATTCAAATAGAAAAGCTGCACGTCTTAACTAACTTAGCATTCCTAGAGGTGATATGTCAGTGTAAGGAATTAGAAGCAACCCCTTCTACATCTGGGCTTCTTCTTTTATTATATTATTACTTTTCACTTCTTTTAGAGAAGACACTTTAACTAGCAGGAAAGAAGTTACCTACTCATGCTGACAGGAGCTACTTTCCTCTTGCTGCCTAAAAGGAAGATTTTTAAGAACTTCTAAATCCCCTATAGATTCTCCCATCACCATCAAGAGTTTTCCACCTGAAGCCTGAATTTCAATCCTCATCCTTACAAAAGGGAGACAACTTCAACACTTCTTTTTTTTTGGTAATGACTCAGACAATGCACTCAAGGAAGTGAGCTGAATGTGCTCTGGGAAGAAAAGTTAATAACTAAGTTAAGAAAAGTTAATAACTAAATAACTAAGACTGTGCTCCTTTTTTGTTTGTTAATCTTGAACCATTTGGGAAGCCTCCATAAAGAGAGAGGTACTTTCTGTATATCAAAACTAGCTGAGCACACCCTCCTCTATCCACATGATCTCTTATGTTTAATAAAGAAGCTGTCAGTAGACACCAGACCTGAGGGAAATGGCTTTAACAGTTTGGAAAAAAAATCCAAATATGGATATAGTTTCTGTCAATTGGTACTAATGATACATTTCTACATGTCAGCTACTGCAGGTACATCAAACCTTGGTTAAAAGAAGGGTGTTAATACATGGAAATATTATGTTCTTCACCTACTTTGGACATTTTTCTACGCAAAAGCCCAGTCTAACGCTATTAAGTTCCTTACCGAAGTGGTAAGGAATTTCCTGTTTTAAAACGTAGTTCTTTTTGAAGCCAGCTCACGACAATTTATGAAAGAGGAGGCAAGTGCCTTGTTCCCACCTGACTGCCATGATGCGCACTGGCTGGGAGCGCTGCACCTTCTGCCTCGGGGACATGGGCTGCAGGGTGCCGGATCCCGCGGATGGCAGCTGGCTGCGGCTCAGCTGACCATTCTGAAGGAGCGGAGTGCTTTCTGACTGCATACTGCATGTAGAGTATAAACTTTCAAATGAGGAATTCATGTCATTTACCAAAGCTTCCAGGTCCACATCGTCATCTGAAAGACAAAATAAAGGCAGTGTAACACATCTGGAAGTCCCAGGCAAAGGAAATGTGGCAAGAGCAAAGACTAAGTTTCCATACAATTATCACATAATTTTTAAACTATATTTTTACAGTGCAAATTTTTACTGCAGGAATTGTTTATTTATTTATTTATTCTAGAGCAAAACCCCACAACTAGAAAGAGCCAGCAATGGACATCTGTTTTGTCTTCCTGGGTGAAAAGCTACTGAAACAGAAWGAATATGACAGTATTTACTCTATACATATATATATATGCGTGTGTGTGTATTGAACCAGAATTTGGTGGGGTTTTTAATAATGACAATGCTAATGTGAAGCACCACTTCACTTACTGATAAACTGACATACATTTCGAAAGTGTGTCACTTACAAATACCTCAGTTCRGCCTGTCAATGTATGAAGTTCAGACTGTCCAACACTGTAATAAYACTTTGCAAGACCAAATAATTTAGATGAAAAAATATAAGACAGTGCTGCAGAAGTCAATAGGTGGAAGACATCATTATACAGTTATTATCATTATGTCTTGTTAAAACTACTGCCGGTATTTCTGCATATTTTTGTGATACGGTATTTTGAAGGGCACTCCAAGGACTCTCATATACAAAGATCTATCTGTATCCTTGCTCTTGCAGTGTGCTAGACAGACCTCTGCCTTAAGGAGTAAAAAGTAAATCAACCAGGGATGTGGTGTGGCTGGCTGGAGGAACATCAGTCTCTAAAAAGGGCACCAGCCTTTCTATACACGCCACCTTACCTCTCTGTAAATAAATAACTTGTGCTCAATCATTCCTCCTTAACGATCATAATTACTCTGCAAGACAACAGAACTCTGCGAGCCCTTTGCACTAACCACTCTCTGAACTCCTCTAGCAGAGCACTGTAATTACTCCCTAGCCACAAGTTACATCACTCCCTATCAGGAGTTCAGCGGGCTGACGAACACACACATCGATATCTGCTTCTGGTTACAGCACAGCCACTGCCTGAACAGCTACTTCTGACCAAAGAGAGCTTTGTGCAGCCAAAAATGTGCCTTTATTTTCCAACTGTATCAACCGGCCTGGCAAAATATACCATTGCTGCCTGCAAACTTTCTATCTCACAAAACTCTTGATGACAGGGATGGAAAGTAGAGACAAGTGAGGGAGCTGGCAAACACACAGCACTATGAAGCTTAAACACACTGTATTTTCTAATATCCATTCTTCTGCCACGTTTTCTAGGTAAATGAACCATCAGAAGAAGTTATTCAGCTTGCAACCAAATTAACTATTTTCTTTTAGATACCATAAATGATTTTGTACAACTATCACATTTCTTGAGGATGTAATCTAAAACAGCATCACTCAATTTCTGTCCACCAACAACATGCCTTGATAACCATGACAAAATCTGAACACGGCATTTACACGGCAATTGTATGGGATGCTGATGATCCCAATTCTCAGTGTCGAGTGAACAAAAGATCTGCTCAGAATTAAACAGGTGCTGGTCACGTCCCTACACCTGAGCTCTATTTAGTCCTCTAAAATACCATGTTCCTCACTGAAAGTCAGTAGGCTCTTTACTAAAGTAACAGCGACTAAACCTTCACTCAAAATGTACTCAAGAGGATTTCTAGGTTTGAACATGTGTCAAAAAAAATGAAAGAAAAAAACTCCACATCACCCTACAAACAAGTTTCTTCCTTTCATTTCTTTATGGTAATTTCCCTCTGTTTCTGTATTTAACAGCTACTACACTACTACTAAGACTCACCTTCACTAGGCTACACCATCTTCTCTGTATGTCAGCTAGTTCATGCATTTTCAACAATCTAAGCTTTGCTTTGCTTGGACAAAGTCTACAATAATTTTCCTGCTATTTTTAGAGATCTTGAGACAGAGCTGCAATTTAAATTTCATTCCATCCTCCGGATTCTTATCCTATTTGGAGAGGACATATCAAAAACACGTCTGGAGCAATCACAAGAGAACCACAGGAGTAGGAGTATAAAGAGGGAGAGGCCAAATTACAAGGGGTTTGAATTTTATCATTCATCTAAAGTACCAGAAGACTGAGCTGTAGGGTGTCAGATGGCTGTCAAGTAAAAGCTTAGGGGTTGGATGCAGGAGACATAAAAGACAGACCCTGGCCACAGAGTCAGGGAGTAAATTACATCAACTAACAGCAATTGTTTAGCATGGTGAGAAGCAGAAAGGGAAGAAAGTCAAGGCATATATTCAGTGGAAGTCCATATAACTTAGTCCCTGAGGGTGCTAATTTATTAACAACTTAGACAAAGCTATTAGGCGTGGAAGATCATTAAGTTTTCAGGTGATTGTAACACGGGAGTAATGATTAAGAGACATCTCAAGCTATCCTTGAATAATCAAATAGTTGCAAAGGTGTCCTATGTAGCCTAATATGCATAAAATGAGGCACTTCGTGCAAAATACCAAGCAAACCAAGTACATAGTTTAAAGCATTGAATTACCATTAGCAGGCTTTTAAGTATATCAATTACACACCTAAATTCAATTTCTAACAGGACAGGCACTGACAAAGTGCATATAGAGTTCTCCTAACAATATGTTGTGCTCAAGTTCAGAATCTGGTTTCACTCCTCTGTCAGCTCCTTTTCTCTGTGAGTGCAGCATTGCTAATAATAGCCCTCAGTCTTGCTATAAAACTTCTGCAGGAGCAAAAGATCCTTAAGATCCTTCAGCTTTTTGAAGACAAAGCCTACAATCTTGAATTTCATACAGTTGCACCTCTATACAGTGGCATTTACTACTAAATACCATTATGTTTTGCAGAGATTTCAGCATGATGCAATAGGAAACCTCACTGCTGTAGCCTACACCTCGGAAGTGCCAGCAGATGTCTCAGCCTGCCAAGTAATCCAGTATGTTACTGTGATGGCTCTCCACAGAGCTTAACTAAATAAAAATCAAATAAGCCATCCACAGGATTTCCAACTACTTCAAGCATCTGCAGGTATACTGTTCAGTAGGGTATTTCACACATAGTGCAATCCTTCCAAGTATCTTTCTCTACCGAACAGTGAGATCCAGACTCTGTCAAGAGCATCCTACACAGGAAAAAAAAAAAAAGCTGACAAAACTGACTTTGAGAAGGTTTGCTAGTAAACAGCAAAAATTGCAAATAATTGGACTTTGAGCCAGTAGAGCACCATGCTGGTTCTTTAAACATGTGCACACAAATTTTGTGACCTGGAAGAATCTAGCAGGCAGAGTTGTAGGCAGTCGAGGAGCCTCCAGATCCCCAGCTATCTTGCAGACATGCACTTCCAGGGACACAAAAAGGTATTTTTCTTAATCTGTATTGAATTCTGCCATAAGATCAAAGAGTATGAAAGTGGACATTCAAGGTCTAGTTTTTCACTTCAGCTGAACAGCACACAGGTTACTTATCAGTTCCATGCACAAACATGCAAACAGCTTTTAACTCTTGACTACTGTTTTTAAAGGAGAACACTTGCAAAACCTAGCTCTGACATACTTCTGATGGTGGACAGGGTAGCGGCAGTTTAGAAGACTCTTCTGTGAGCAAAGTTCTTTCCCAAACCAGAACCAAAGTGCACACATTGGCAGCTGTCTGAACTTCATTTTGTTTCTTCGCCCACAACTTGTTAAACTTTGGCTTTGTTCAGAAACCAGCTCCACTGGATGTTGCAAGTAATATTTTTGGTAAAGTAAATCACTATTTCAATTACAAGAAAAAATTTAGAAGTTCAATTCAAGGAAAGAGGAAAACTTCATTACAAAACCTACTGAGCTAGTGAGCTAAGSTATCATGTGCCACTAAAACAAAGCACTTTCAATACTTTTTTAATGTTTTCGAGCATAACATAGGAGGGATGATAACCCCTAAATTAGGCCTGAGCAAACTTTAATCTGTGCTTAACCATGTCCCACTTGCCTTTCTCCTTCTAGCTCTTCTCTATCCYCTAGATCCTCATTTATTTACTTATTTTGGTAGTTGTTGGCCTTGACATGTTAAGCTCAGCTAACAAGACTAAGCAGGATCCCACTTATTCTGAAGCGACATAAAGCTGAAATGATCCCTGCTCATCTTCATCTGTGCCAGCCTCCCAAGAAAGCAGGTAATTCCATGGCTGTCAAGGGGCTCATTGCATCGCAGAAATTCTATTTACTGAAAAAGAGATGAACATGGAAAGAATCCCAGCTTTGGGCTACAGACCAGAATGCATTTCATGTCTCTAAATGGCAGTTCAGCAAATATCTTTTCCTTTTACATATGGTCTGCAGTTCACAGGGAAAACCATGAAAAACATCACAGGACTTAAGTGAGTTGTGATATAAGAGGCTTGTAAAAACCTTTTATTTTAATAAATAAATAATTTCCTTCTTGTTTGCTCATTTTTGAATTTAATCATCCAGCATTATCCCTTGTATCAGTCCCCAGAGAAAACAGATGCAAGAGCTATTAGGAATTCAGCAGAAGATTTATAAAAAGGCAATACCACTTTTCTGTCGCCATGGAATTAAGTCTGATACTGTGTGAAGCCTAACAGCACACATATAAACAAGTGTTTTATATAATAATGCAGCTGTTGAATGATCACCTATTCCTATTTGACAGCCTAACTGAAGCAATTAGCTCCCCAAGATGAGTTTCAGAGCAGCACATTCAAGATCCATCTTGACAAAACAGAAATGATATAACTAATATAAGATTTCACTTAAGTTAGCTGAGTAGAGGATGATATCCAAGTGGTTAGCAGCCCCTCCTGCACATATGAATTAACCCTCAAGGGGACAGATGGAAATAGTGAAAGAATAGGAACACACAGTTGTATATATACCCTACCATCCTGCATTAATGATGCAGTGAAACATTATATAAACTATAGGTAATACAGGGAAAATACATTTATATTAAAATGAACAGAAGAACTTAACCAGAATTTGAAAGGGGAAAAAAAAGACATATACTTGTGGTATCTACCTCAACATCCTGTTTCAAATCCTCTAAAACCGCGTGTAAGTCATTCTGATTCATACTGGTAATGCAAGTATGTTTTGCAAGAGTTTTGGTATTGTGGAAATCTCATGTTTTACGATCAAAAATGCAGGTAAGGAACACCATAGAGAGATGTGTATACCACGTCCTTTTGTAAGACAAGCCCTCCTATTAAGGGGATCTCTTGCACAAGAGCACTGCAACATGTCCCTCCAGTACCATGTACAAATGCCTTTTTGAAAGGACCTTTCAGAAATCTYAATCACTAAAACTTTTTGAAAGTATTCCATTGCTGGCAACACACAGTTGTAATGATGCAAAAAGAAGTCCGTTCTAGGTAGCACTCATACTCCTCCGTTTCTTTCTCCCTCTGAGCATGTAACTACATTTGCTATGTTTACACAAATGTCTCATATCCCTCCATACTCTGGTTGCAGCTTCCAGTAATGTCACAGGCACTAGTTGATTGTTTCTGCAATTTTTGTACAATTGGTATCCACAGCCCCCTACAGATGCATGCATTTAGTACTTGGCAGCCTCTACACCTCTGAGAGACACATGCAACAGAAGGTGGATGATAATAAACAGACCTCTTACAATTTTTTTAAAACCCCACAGTATCCTCTACAGTGACGCTGCAGCCGAATGAGACCCTCTGCTCCCAATACCAGCTCCAATTCTGCACAATCTCTCCCTTCCTAATTTCTTGAAAGCTCCATATGGATGGGAAGTTTTGCGCAAGAAACAAAAAGACAGTATAAAAAACATTTGGAAACTCTATGCTTTCACACTGTTCTCCAGACCAYAGAATGCTGTCAGACACAATTATAAAAATATCAAGACTGCCTCAGTTGAACATGAGAAGCTTAGAGGGTTTTTTTGTTCATTTCGAGTGAAAGCAGAAGACACAAACACAACTTTGTGTCCTAGAGGCATCACCATCTCCACGATGGTCACAGTCTGAATTGAAAATTACAAGCTTGAACCCCAAAACTTTCTGTACCCTGTAAGTCTCCTGATGAGATTTTGCACTGAAGACTCCTTTCCTTTATTACATTCTAATGTTCTTCAGCGTAAGTGAAATCCTCTCTATAACTACGGTTGCTGGCCTACAAAATGTCACATCAGTGCATGTGCAGCTTGCAAAATGCTAAATGGACCATGCTGTGGAGAGAAGGGCAAGAAACAGAGATGCTGGTTGGTAAAAGAGCATGAAATTGCAACAGGCATCTGTGCTCTTTGAGCACACTGAAACACCACACAGAGAAATCAATAGCGAACTTGTAACTGTTCCAGTATTCTCCAGGTAACTTTTAAATGCCACATGCATCTATTCCCATTTCTGCCAGTAAGGCTGTGATGGCTAACACCCAGTATATGAACATTAACTACAGATGCTGCGGAGAATTCACTTTATTATTTCACACCTCTTTTCTGAAGGTTCATAGTTGGACTCCACATACATTCTTAAAACACACCTGATGGATTTCTTGAAATAGAAGACAAACTAAGTTGAACAAAATTAATGTTGCTAGGTAACAACTATAGGAATAAGCGACATATGAAAGGTGCTCATAAAAAACCCAAAGCTTCAATGAGTWACAAGAGCAACCGGCTACAGGTGCCCTACAGCAGGAAGGAATGAAGCTGTACACTTGGGATTAGTGYATAAAATGAGTTTCAGAAATTCTGACAGAAAAATATGGAAGGTTAAAAAATGAAAAATTCAGTTGTCATCCAGTTCACATGCCAAATGCTTGACATCCTAAAGAGTAAAGATGATGAAAGCTAGGCATTTGCAGGGAGGAGGGGTGAACAAGGAGGGTTTATTTGTTTAATTCCAGGGACAAACCAAGGCAAACCATGTCTCTGATGGAGATTTTAATTGTTTTGTCCTTTGATGATGCTGCAATTACTCACAGATAACATTCAGAAGCACCTCCCAGTGTTCATGCTCCCATGTCTAACCCAAGGACCGTAGAGCCACGTTGGTCCTTTTGGGGAGCGGATGGATGTCAGCTGCCTCGACAGACAATTGCTGTAGGTGGGTATCACCACCACCACTACCAAACTCCTTGACTCTAAGGCATGCACAAGTGTTGAAGCATTAATGGCATCACTATGAGAGAGGGGCCTGAAATCCATGGAAAACATTTAAAACATCTAGAATTCTGATTCTGCATGTTACAACTATAAAAGMTAGGATTAAAATACGTAAGTGCCCTTTCCGGACTCACACACACCATTTAGAAAACAGAACTGAGATTCAATATTCCTGATACCCATTTTCTCATAGGAAATTTGCAGCTGGGGACGGGTGGGGGAGAAGTAGGAAGAAAGCATACCTTCCTCAAAAAGGCATAAACTCAAAGTTTGAACCCAAAGTCAAACAGGACACCAGCTGATCCCATGGGACTGCACAGACAGCAGGACTGCCCGTTTCCTCTCGGGTGAGCACCACAGCCCCCTGTCCAGCTATTGCTGATGACAGCAATCAGCTGGTGGCCTTTCAAAACCCTCTTTGCAGGCCAACGCCTGCACAACCATTGCTGTATAGTAAGTACTGAGTAAACACAACACTTAAAGAAAAATACCAGATTAAGTAGACCTCTGGGAAACCATCTTGAGCTGATTACAAAATCCAGTCCAAAGATTAATTTTCAAGTAACTGGTAACATCTGCAGTTTGCTTCCATGAACAYTAAGTTCAGTGGTTTTCCCGTACTGTTTTCTCCTGTCACCTACTTTAAGTTCATTAATTCAAGAAAAAGACAGATAAAGACCTTTAAAAAGAAAGCATTTGTTTGTTTGGGCTTATCAAGACAGGATAAAACTCAAACCAGCCTCAGTTATCCAGATAGAAGCAGCACCATAGAAGGCAGAAGGGCATATTCTTTCAAAGGCCAAACCTGGGTCGGAGTAGACTAATCCTCAAAAAACTCTCAAGAACAGAACAGTTACATTGGTGAAGGATGTGACACATCACAGGATGCAGAGGCTAGATGGACTTTCCTGGACCAAAAGGAGACATAAACTTTTAGCTTTCCTTCTGTTCAAGTCGTAACTGTGCGAGGAGTAGTCATGAACCTATAGCCTTATTATGGCCCACCCCTTACTCAGGAGAAAAAAGAAAAGAAAAAGAGAGGGAAGATGAGACACAGACAGACAGACCAACCCAGGGATTCTCTATCCAAGTCTTACCTTCCTGGTAAGGTTAACTGGATGCCTCAGTCTTGATACATTACCTCAACAGCAAAACCGAGAAAGCAAGCCCTTTCAATATATCCCAAAATGACGATCATAGAAGACTGTCACTTATCCTTCAAGAGGACATGGTTGGGGGAACATCTGGGCAGAAGAAGGGCTCCTGGCCTGTGCAGCCCATAGAAAACAAACAGAAAAACTACTGAAGCTTTTCAGACAAYAGGCAAAACCATGTTAACCTACTGAGCCATTAAGGAACTTACTAGTCAGAGCTCAGGAAACCCAACGCTGGGTAACAATGAAGAGATGAATTGAAATATTGTCTGCTGACCACATGGTAAATGCTTGACTGCATATTATATTAGACAGTCATATTTATGAGAGAATGGCTTTAAGAAGATATCTTGTATCAGTGAGAGCTGCAATGTGACACAGCAAAGGTCAGGTTTAGTTACATTTTTATTAAGACTACCTACTCCTACATTAAAGAAACAGAATAAAAAGCTTTAAAATACTTAATACTTACATTTTTTTCCTTATGTTTACATGAATAAAAATTATTATTTTTCCCAATTTATTCTACCATTTCCCATACACAGATTTCTACTCATAGTGCTTCTCTAAAGCTTTACTTGGATATTTTATTCTTATTGCCTATGTCAGAGAAAAAGAAGAAAAAAAATGAGAGCGCAAATCAAATATAGGCAAATAACACTACTACACAAGTTACGGTTCAAAAAGGGGTTAAAAATTCATACAGATGAGAAGAGCTACACGTGTCTTGCAAATCTAAAGCTATTAAAGGCAAAGTTAAAACAGTCAAAGCATCTATTGCTTTCCTTTAGGGAACCTGTGCTCTCTCTCCCTGATTAAACACCATAATACCCAGCTGAGTAATCCCAGCTGAACAATCCTTACAAATCAATATAAGTACCACTGCCCGGATTAGTCCCTCCCACCCTGCCAAGAAAGCCCAAGCTTTATCCCTGCTCCGGGAAACATCGTGCGTAACCTCCTAACGTGCCGCTGTAGCTCCAGCCTGTAACGCCCTGCCTGCTCCAGCACCAGTGCCGGCGGCTGCTCCGAGAGAGCCTCGGCAGCGCCCGACTGCTTGGGGAAGCCCCCTCGGGCAGCCAGCAAAGCCCACGCTCATTGCATCGGGGGGTTCATTTCAAAGCCGCTCCACAACAACCTCAACAAAGCTTTCCAGTAAAAAGTGCTTGGATTAACCCGAAAAGGCATTAGCATTTCTCTTCAGGAAGTGATGGGTCTGCAGAGCTGAAGCATTATTATTATTATTATTGTTAAATTAGGCGTGTCTCTCATCACCTGATACCCGAGCTAACCTTTACTCCTACTAAAGTTAAACTATGAGTTTTAAAATTTGCTTCGAACAGGTTTGTAGCTGGCTTAGAAAGCATGTTTGAGGATGTAATATAAGTTCCAAAAGTTGCACACAGCAATTAATGAATCAGCTATTCCTCCGAGTTAATTAAATATTGCGTTTTCAGCATATAATAGTTACCTAGCTGTGACCGATGGACTTACAAAGCAGACAGCAGGAATATTTCCTGTTTAAGGTACTTCTTGTCAAACTTAACAGAACCAAAGTCATATGAAAAAGTAAAATGCTTTAAGGCCAGGATAATTTTGGTTTCTTTTTATCAGTTGCTTTAATAGTTTAGTATTAACTACAATTGTCATTTTGGTAAATTATCTACAAGAGACTAAACTGGGGGAGAGTTGTTTGGAATTGCAACACTGCATAAAAAAAGCCTCCTCTAAGAGCCTGTTGGGGATTAAAATAGATTTACTTATAGAATACTAGAAATTGCCTCTGACTTGGGACTTTTAAACCTGGCTCCTGACAAATAATGATGAGCAAGCTTGCCTACCTTAGCTTCTCTTGACAGACAAAGGCAAGCTGCCATCAGATGTCCTCTTATTGCCTAGGCAGCACCTCTCTATAAGCTTTCCCTATAGTTCTTTGCCCTACTAAAGGAACAGCATTTTGGGGCAAACATTTAATCCCATCTGCACACAGATACGCTGTCCCCGAAATGGGTGTCTATTTTATGCTCTCCTTTCAGCCAAGCCGAACGGCTGCTTCTGATAATCACGTAGTCCTTCGGGGTGCAGAATAAGGAGGTCTCCCCYGGCCTTGTCAGCAAAGGGTGGATAATTTGTGAGGAATTACTGCTGTAACGAAGCGTGAACCTCCACTGCGTGCGAAGGGAACGCCACAGTCCTGCCGCACGGATCCCCAGATGGCAAAGCATATTGCTGCAGTCTCATCCCAAATGGCGGTGTGGAGCCACCGCTGAAGGTGTCTGTACCCCACACCGCTCAGGAGGAAAACAGTCATTTATAAAAGCTCTGTGACGCCTCCCTCTGCCGTGACTACACTGATTCCAAGAACTCACGTTAGTCAACCTGTTTTGGTGTTTTTAAGATAAAATCACAACCAAAAAACCCCAACCCTGACCAAGGAATACACCGCCACCAACAACCCCAAGACCAGCAACAATACAAAAGAACAAGTAATCTAAATTTACCATTCAAATCTTCACTGAAAAACAACGACATAAGCCTAAATTTATCTACGCCTAAGAAAACCAGAAATGTGCTAACGTTTCTTCTGAACTCACCAAATCAAGTTTCCTCTTTTTCCAGCTAGGCAAAGCCTGGTCCTTCTTGGTTTAAATCCCACCGGTAAGCTGCACTGGTGAAAATCAGTCAAGATCAGGCTCACCCTGAGGTGAAAGCTGCAGATGTGCTATACAGAAGACTCATCACAGCTTGGCGTGAGACAAAACCAACTTGTCCATTATGCCCGTTTTTCTTCTGAGACCCACATGCCTGATGTTCACAAGTTGTGTGCATTCCTGGTTCAGGTACACAGGGTGTACCCTGTGATTTTGGGAAACCAGCTGCTCTTCTCCATCTAGGCAGTGTTCAGGGAGTCAAATCCCCTGCCTTAGACTCACCTCCTTGCACACTCACAAAACAAGGCTGGGAGCAGGACACAAGATATTTTCCCTCAAGGGTACTCTGTTAACAGACCATCGCTTCTTATGAGGCTGTCTCCATTTGCTTCACCCCATGTGACAAGGATGTCACCAGCACGCTCAAACGAGCTTGCGCAGGGCACCGATGTCCTGCACTGCGCTGCCTTAACTCACCCCCACCACTCCTCTCAGGAGAGACGCCCCAAAAACCTGTGGGTGCAGGGTCAGTGTTCACAAGAGGTGAGACAACCTGCTCACCTCGCTCCGTTTCACACCTGAAATACAGCCCAGAAAAGCAGAGAAGACTGGTTTGCTCCGCCAGAAGCACGCCCACGTATTTACAGACCTAGAAAGCCTTAGACCTAGAAAGAGGCAATGCGTCAACAGGACAGAGCTCAAGGTAGGCCAGAAGTGTTGCTGTAAAGCCTGAAGGCTCTGAAGGACTTCTCTCAGTGGCTTTTTAACAAAGTCAGCAGCTCCAGGTTAGCCACTGTGGTAGTAATACCCATGGGTGTCCCAGCAGCAAGCTTTCCCAGCTTCGGTTCCCTGACTGAATGACTCATCAGTGATGCCACCCTAGCCTCGGAGGTGACCTGTATTTGGACTTTAGCATATTCCACACTCACCCTCTGATGTGCATTTCTTCTGCCTAGACTCTAAAACTCATTGTCATCTTCTGAAGAATACTTATGGTTATCCTCAAGCCTAGAAGCTACCTAACTGTAGTCACTGGGCTCATCACCCACTTGTCTTTCAGTTGCAGACCTTGTAACTTAAAGACCCATCATCTGAAGTACTTCAGATTTCAGAGGGACTTGGAATACTTTACTACGCCTGAGCTCTCCACAATTTTTCAACCACTTAAGGACAAACCACAAAAACATACACAAAAACCGTGATTCTCTTTTGCTCGAACGGCAGCAAGCTCAAAAAATGAATTGCAAAGATAAAAAAATCAGCAGCTCCAATGAAACCTTGTTTTATATTTATGAACTTAGTAACATCCTAGCTTATAAAAATTTAGAACTGCATGTACATGTAAATGCTCAAGCAAGGTCTGTTAATTAGGAGCATTAATAAAATACAGCCGGCACAGGATGCTCTTGTGCAGTTACAGATCCACTCAGGCAGTGGTGCTGTAACACACCACAACACTGCACTGCTCCTAACCTCCTCATCTTGGACATGGCACAAATTGCCTGCAATCTTGATTTGGACAGAAAGACTTAAATATTGTTACTGCAATCCTAACACCGTTAACGAAATTACATACTAATTGCTTTGGTCAGTAGCACCTTATATACTTTAATTACTTAAGCAGCTGCTTGCTGTTAAGAACTCCAAATTTAGCTACATCTCAAGCTATATTTTGAAGGGGTTTTTTGTTTAGCTGGTTTGCCCCATTTAACTCTGGCTTTTTTTTAGCTAAAAATACAACTAGCTTGACAGAATCTTGTCCTTTTTAATAGGCACAAAGAGACTTAGAAAATGTAACAAATTCAGATTGATCTTCCCCTTGAAGCTTCTTGGCTTTAAGAAAAGTGCTGCAACCTTCTTCAACATCAATGCAAGAATGTCAGCTGCTTTGATGCATTTCTGAAGTATCCTCACATGACACAGCTTGCTGAAGTGCTGTCATGAATGACTTGCAGCACAATGTTTACATAAAGGCAGAAATAAATACTGTGCTGCTTATCGCAGGTAAGTTGAAAGACAGTGATGACTGAAGCTTATTGTTACAATGCTGCACTGTGGTAAAAGATTTTAGTGCACAACTCACATCAAATTACAACAGAGTTGTTTTTCTATAGATTTTGCTTATTTTATTAAGCTATGAAATTTGAGGGGTTTTCTCCCCCCTCTTATTATGTGAGCTTAAAACAAGTCCCAAGCTTGCTGTATCTGCTTTACAGACAAAGTAAGAAATCAGAGTTACAGAAATGTACTGTTCCAGTTCATTTTGGGACAGTCTTACCATCACAGGATTTTTTTCAAAGCTACAGGCACCATAAATAATGCAAGACTACAATATTATCTTTTGCTATTTTACTCCTCTTTAAAAAATTCAAGAGCATTTTCTTTGGTATGACAACATATTTTCACTGATGTTCCTCAGTCTATTCTTAGATGGACCTGAAGACCATTTGACTAGAAAAACAAACAAACAAGCACAGACTTTGCTTCCTTATTTGATGAATTTACAACTTAAAGCACAAGCCAAGGCAGCTGCAGCATAACATCAGAATGTATAGCTACCGAAAAGTATTTTTCATCTTTAGTAGTAAAAAATAAATGAAGGTTCTCTTTTCTGACGTGTTTATGCACCTAAACATACTTAAGTCTAACCATAAAATGAATGAAACACCAGTTTCATAGCCTGAGAACAGGAAAGACCTGCACTAAGCGCTTCTGCACCATGTAAAGCATTAGAAACCACTTCAGAGTTTCCTCCATCTCCCTCCAACAGTCTTCCAAAGTGGACACTCCACACGGGCTTCCTTTCAATTTGCAGTGAACTAATTTTGAGTTATCTTGCTGAAGAGCAACACCTTCTTTTGTACTTGACTCAAATGGATTTCAGATTCGTACACTCTTCCTCTTCCACCACAGTAGGGAACCATTTCATTGAGAGCTATTTATGTTCTTTTCTACCCTATTAACCTTTCTAGTGTCCACTCGGCCAACAACACCCCCCAATTCTGCCCTCATTAGCAAGTCTGTCTGTTGGCCTCTCCAAAACTGAGGATGCACTAGAACATACTGTCTTGCCACGTGCTGTCAATAAAGTGCACTTTGTAGAGGTCTGCACATTTGCCTGAAATACAAGGAAAGGTTGCAAACAACCAGTTCAGTAGAAATGACTCCACATTTCTACTGTTTTTCCTGTTAAAATATCTGTATTTCTAGCCCAGTATAAGTGTCTAAGAATGCCTCTATTGCTGCACTTCATTTCACTTGTCAAACCAGAATAAACTTCCTTCAGAGAAAGTGGTTTTTTGCTATTACAAGTACATTAGGAAGTGTGCCAGAGCAGCTGTACCACCAAACCCCCGGGAGACACCAAACTCTGGGGAATGCAAATGGTCTGAGAACATCTCTTTTCAGGGCAAAGTCATCAGCACAGAGATCACCAAGTCTTCTTGCTCAAACACCCTCGCTGTAAGAAAGGAGGCATTCACCCCAGCCATGCCTTCAGCAAATTTCTGTGATAGTCTCAGTTTGCCCTGGAGCCAACAATCTGCCAGATTTATCTCTAAACTTACTCTTCAGAAAGAGATCTCTCTGTTTTGTATTTCACCAGCTTAACACAGCAGGAGACATGTATCCTGGCCCAAAAAGCTCCCCACTATTGCCATACGGAGGAAGGGTTGAGAGGTTTCTTTGTTTTGCTTTGTTTGGTCATTTTCTTAAACAGAAAGTTTATAGAGATACACAATGGTAGAAAGATATTACCACAAACATAAATACTGTATTAGTAGACATCTTGGCTCCTCCAGTAATGAAAACAAATTAGATCTCTTTCAATAGTTTCATTTCAGCTACATACTAAAACCATGTTAAAGAAACTCCACGGCTTTTCACTATGTTTTATGCCTCAAGTGTTTTTTCTTATCTCTTTATCCCACATTTAATGCTCTTTTGTTTTTTCTTTTTCAGTAAATGTTCCAATGTCAACTGGCAAGTCTGGTCACTGTTTCCAACTTTAATTTCATCCCCCACACGCACAAAGCTTCAAGTACCCTTCAGCTTAATTCACTGACCTCCTCCCTACTGTGAGTCAAGAATTATGCACCATCAATCAAGGCACATTTACACTTAGTACTTAGAAGCTGCATCATCTCTCATCACTTCCGTATCATAGACTGCATACAAACAAGTCAATCTACAGAAAGGCTACCCATCATATCAAAGTAATACCCTATGGTTTACCCGATGTATTAGGATACAATCTCACATATGTTCATATTTCAGTCTTGACTTCATCTCTTTAGAACTGGCTCTCGACTTAACACCACAAACAAGGTGGGACTTCAAAAAGAGCATGCACACTGCTGAGCACATCTCACCCGCATACTTGGCGTAAGTTTCACAATAGCAATATCCTCCTCTTGCCGATGGGAAAAATATAGGTAGACATCTACAGTGATTTGTTTCATTCCATGTAACAGCTAATTTGTTGAATGAGTGCTTCCAACTCTTTGCCCTGCTCCACACAGGAACAGTGGCCAACCCCAACAAGTATTTCCCAGCTTCTGCTCAGAGGGAGTTGTGGAGAGGACATGGCGGCTTCTGCGTGCTCACACAAAGAAATGTACACTTGGCATCATCCTGCAGTGATTTCTGCAGTCCAGTTATTCTGAGTAGTTTAAGGATGCCTGAGTTATAGATGGTTAGCCACCAACACATGGGAGCCAGGCCTGCTGCTGCCATCATTAACTGCTAGAGTTTGCAACCACTTTGCACACCATCTGTGCCTAAGAGTCCGTGCAACCCCACAGCGCAGGATTCGGACGTTTGTTACTCCATGCAACTTCCAAAATGAGTGAAAAACGAACCATCCCCCCAACAAGGACCCCGCTATCTATAAAGCTGCTAGCCAGCCCAAGGTCAATCACCTTCTTTCAGCGAGGGCTGGCTGTGAATACAGGCAGGACACTCTGCAGAGATGCACGGCTTACAGAAAGAACCAGAAAGTTCCTGTAATTGAAGCCTGTACCATTTTACACTCTTCCTGCTATCCAAAGTCTGACTTCATTCATGAATCTTTAATCATTTTTTAAACATAGAAAATCAGGTTGATACTTAAATAAACACATTTCTGCCACTAAGAAAGCCTACTTTCATTCACCCAAAACCATGGAAATTTATTAGCAAAGTATTTTTAGTGACGTCCATTTTTTTTTCGGATATATCACAGTGTATGTTCTTTTTGACACAACTAAGTTAAAGTATACTTGCTGATATAGACCATGAGTGCATTCCAGTGTAACTTGTTTGTCTCAACTGAAGGAGACATATTCCCATGCTGGAAAAATCTTAAAATCTGCAGTCAGCTTCCCAGTCATCTGGGAGAACCAATCTTTATTTTATACACAGATTAGAAAAGACATTTCTAAGAAGGATCATGTTTAAGCTATAACTTGAACTGGGCATTTTCCTCCCAGCTGTACAATGTGTTATGTCTTTATGTGACGATCTCATTTTTCTAGTACGTAAGCTCCTGAAAATTGTTTTAATATGCAAAAAAGGATACTAAAACCTTAAATTAATTCTATACTTGTTCAGACTGCTTAACCTAAATTTGCTATAATACCATCAGCCAACTTTTAAAATCCATTCAATTTTTAAGCACAAGGCTAACTTTTGTTTAGCATTTATAATTCTTCCTCTAATTAAGACCAGCTAACTAGTGAAGAAAAGGAGGAGCACAAAGTTTTTGAATCACAAGGAATCCTAAAGCAACAAAAGCCTTTGCAAGGAGAATTGCAGTATCAGAAATATGCCCCATTTCACTATTGCAAACAAGTCTTACCTCACCCTCATTCTGTTTCTTACCCTTGGGAAATGTTACAGATCTAGACATAGCTTGGTTATCTTTTTTATTTAACTATTTTTATTTTTTAAAAGAGGAGCAAAGTGAATTTCTGTATTCATTTCTAAGATGATAAAACCTCTGCTTAAAAGATGAGGCTCATAAAAAGGTAAATTAACACACTTTCCTCCACCTGAGGCATTGGAAAGACGAGACAAATCAAAGGTTAGGACACTTACTAGGACAAACAACGGAAGGAAACTAAAAGCTGTACTGCCTGTTCTCCACCCTCTCACTACTTTGACAGAGACCAAAAATATAACTTTGAAGGTCAGGTGAAAACAAAAATCCAAAACTTGAATACACGTCTCCCAGAATTGTGTGCAGACAAGAGGGCTGCACTGTGTCAGGTATTAAAAATCACCTGCCACCACAAGAGAGATCAAAGGTGCTGGGCTGGTCAGAGACTGAACAAAAATCAGTTCAGTGTGCTTTAAATGGGAGTGGAAGTAAATCAGGTCTTCATCTGGTTAAATGGATTTCATTCCGGCGGGAAAAAAAAAATCTGATTCCAAAATCATTAAATGTACAGGTGAACTAAGGCTATTAAGAGGTTTCTCGCAAAGCTGAAGTCCAGTCAATCTCAATTCAGGGAGCAGGTTTTGGCATTACATCTGCTTCCACTTCACCACACCACTGCTACCACACTCTTGGAAATCAGTTTCATAGAAAATGGGGTCTGTTTTCAGAAAGCACAGAGACACAGTTAACACTGCTCTTGAGAAATCTGTCTGCTTTTACCAAAGCAGAGAGATTTAAAAAATAAAATAGCCTCACCTCAACAGTCACAGTGATTTCAAACATTCCATGTGCTGCAGATAAATGGCAGTTTCTGATCTACTGACAGATGATACTCTTAAATGTCCGAATAAGCAGAATAGATTTATTTCAGATTTGAACACACAGTCATGAAACCAGATTAAAGCCCTAGAGCTTTCCATGTAATCAGATACTGAAAGGCAGTTCTCTCTCCATTAAAGCTGACCTTGCATAGTGACATTGTACTTTTATCTCAAAAATTAGAGATACTTCTTAAAAGAATATTTTCGAAATATATAACAGCCAGTATAGCTGCAGTGAGTATAGATGTTTCCTTCTCTAAATATACCCTTCCTCTTTACAAATTGCCTTTGAAATTTATAATTTGATTTTGGTTAAGGTGTCAGAATTCAAAGCTAATATTCTGATGCTGCAGAGACACTGTTTTCACTGAACAACTGCCATTGTTACAGCATGATTAAAAGCCAGGCTACATAATAAATCAACTTTCCTAGCTGGAAAGCTCATTAGTACTGAGACTATTTTAAGTGCCCACAGCCATGTTTTGACATTTGGATATAACACCTTCACTGAAAGGTTTAAAAGCTTCTTACATAAAGCTAAATACACTTAAAACATTCCCCCTAACAGGGAATATGCAAAATATAAGAACATGAAGGAAGAGGGTGGAGTGGCACAGGCAAGAATTCAACTCAGCCACGTTAAAAATGTCCTCCAGAAGCTATCAAAAGAGCCTATGTTGATACTACTAATTTCCATCCTTTTGCTCTAACACATTGACAGTAGAAATTTAGTCAGATTACAAAAGAAAACATAAAGGCAATACAGTTATGCCGGAAACCATATGAGCTCCTCCCAAGATCTTACACTTAACTTGTATTGATTAAATTAGAAGAGGGTATTTCAGATCACTAAGCTCAATTTTGAACCATTAACTGAAATGGAAGAAATAAGCCAGCTAGGAGGCAGAGGGAAGCCTGAGACTACAAGTGTCCCCCTTGTTGGGCAGTATAAATAAGTATGTAAAATGATTTAAGTAGCAGTGGAATCTATCACATTTGGCTGCTTTAGCAATGGAATGATGCAATTTGCTAAGTAAATACACTTACAGAGGAGAGAGTGCACCACCCATGGGATAATAGACCTTTTTTTTCCCCTCACAAAAGACATGAGATAAATGCACAAGAAATGAGCTCAGCTCTGGTACCTGGGTGAAACACCTCACCACACGTAGATACCGAGACACTGGCTTCTCTCAGATATCTGAATTTCCCCAAGCACACCATTTCCAACAGAAGTGTCAGACCCACGAGTTCAAGCCCAAGAAACTGAATGCCTGGAAACAACATCATCCCCATGAAGGGCCTGCAGGCCGCTTCCCCTCCAGGAGCCCTCTCTCAGCCCATGCAAGGTGCTCTCCCTTCCAGGGAGTGACGAGCGAGGCTGCTGCGCCAGGCTGCCAGCACACAGGTGCCTGCTCCGCAAGCAGCTGGATGGCCCAACACGACTGGAGCGGTGGCGGCGGCACAGGAAGTGTTTGTGCCGCCGATGACATCACCTCGCGGAGCTGACACACGGCATAACCCTGGGGAAGCTGCCAAAGGTAAACAAACACATGATGTGAACACGTCAGCCTCCTGCTAACAGGGCAGACACTCCCAACACACAGACGTCTTTAGGCTCCTACCCCTGGGCACCGCAGCCCCTCGCCCAAAGCCCCCAAATCGTGCCGCTTCCCTCAGCCATTCTCGCGCAACAGCGCAAAAACTTCCATGAGACGCCCGCGAGTGCACACCCGCAGACAAAGAGAGGGAGCATCCCTATGCTGCCTCTTGCATTACCCAGCCAAAGGATGCAAAAAGAACGGATAGATTTGCTCTGCTTCAGTGGCAGCAGGAAATGCACATACTTTACTATTAAAGACAAATGTGAATTAAAAAGGACATTTGATTTTACAATTGATTTTGCAGTGTCTCTCCCTGCTTGATTTGTGGTGAGTTTCTTAAGAATCATCGCTGTAGGCTTATGCTAGTACTAAGCTAGCTCATTTTCCAGGAGGTAACACCTAAGGGGTGAGGGAGGAAAATGCCCTCTTTTTCTGAGGCAGATCTGTAAAGAAGCAAGAGAACGACACCACCTAGATGCCAAATTTACACCATCCCCTCCCAAAGCCTTAGACAAGAATTACACAATAACAAGAAAGGAGCTTCTCATTACCCCAAATCCACACCTTGTGAATCTACTCCCCTCTGTCCTGTGATAACCGCAAATACAAATCTTGAAAGAGAAGGTGGAGGAACACCTATCTCCAGCATAAAAAAATCCCAAACCACTATTTTGGATGTCATACACCCATATGGCTTCAGTCCCTGAGGGATGAGTATGGTGTGTTACAGACTACGTCGAGCAAGGAACCCAATTTCCCGGTCCAGTTCCACTTGCTCTCCCAATGCAACTGCTCTGCTCCAGCAACCATCTCCCCTCCAGCACAGCAAGAAGCAAACCTGGTAATAACTTTACCATTTTTCCACAGGCCACAGAAGAAAACAGGCTTAAAATTTACTCTGACAGTTACATAAATAGGGAAAATTGATTTTTAATATTGTAACAGTTCCTGGTTTAGGTTTACTTAAAAATTCTTACTTTTTACTACATCTGAACTTGTAAAACTTCCAACGAACAAAGGCCCCAAGGCAAACCATGTTACACCCTATACAACCAAGACAGAGGACTCCTTCCCTGCACTGAATCCTGCCTTGTCGGAGAAATTCAACAGATTGATACACTGAATCCTGAGAGATTATAAACAGGCTTAAAATATCATGCTTGTCAACTATGAGATATTACAGTGCTTTTTTATTCACATCAGGTGGCTTCAGAGGAACACAATTAATTTTAAATATGTCCAAAAGCAAAGATTTGCAAAGCTCATACTAAAAAGTTAACACATGAAAAATAAAATAAAAAATAAAATTAAAAAAATACAATAAAAATTAAAGAAAATCCATTAGTTACCTACAAATGCTTTTCCTTGAACACGCAACAGTTTAAATCATTTTTGGTCTGTTTCTTCTCATTTCACTGATTTCACTCAGTCATCATTATATTATGTACAGAGTCTTCCAGCCAAACTCAATCAGTTTGTCTGTCTTCCCGTAGCTCACTGCAAATCTCTGAAACAATCTGTACTAAACACCAATCTACTTTGTCTTCTCCTTCCATAATTTTTTTTCAGAG
The DNA here is from genome assembly GCA_018881555.1 of Amblyornis subalaris. Classification (NCBI taxonomy): domain Eukaryota; kingdom Metazoa; phylum Chordata; class Aves; order Passeriformes; family Ptilonorhynchidae; genus Amblyornis; species Amblyornis subalaris. Next base: position 34,823,449 of record JACAXG010000001.1, on the reverse strand, counting down.
TTCTGTCAGCTGAAGGGTTTGGAAACTAATCTAATGAGGGAAGTTAAACTTCTACACAGCTATTACGGATGCCCTTCTAGTAGCTGTGCTAACAAGATTCATCACCAAATATAAATGGAAGCATTCTCCAAAAGAAGACAAAGGTACTGTAATGAGCTAGGCAGGAAGCAGGGCCTCCGCTCTCTGCGTAAGATTAGTCAGTGTAAATCATTTTGGCACTAATGGTGGGTTTTTTTCTACGGCTGGACAATGACAACAACATTTATACAAAGCACGAGAATTCATGAATGTCTGGCAGCATTGTCCCTGAAATACAAACAAGACTATTTGTTTTTCATGCTACACTTTCAATTCAGCACCAGCTGGATTCTGCAAAAAACATGGGTTAGTTCTGATATACCAGATAACCATCTCATCCCAGTCAGATCCCACAACTGAAGCATTTCAGAAGCAGCACCGACTGTTACTAAACACACTCCTCCTTAGCTACAGAATGAATAACAACATCGCCTCAACCTCCCATGCCTATCCTGAGGCAAATACAAAAGAAAAGATATTAAAAGCAAGTAATAACAACAGTGGTGGTGAAAAAGGGTGCTACACAATATTATTTCTCTGGGCTAAATCTAAGGCATTGTAACACTCCACCTACACCCCTGCTCATTCAAAAGTCTGCCTGTATTTACATGGGCTTATATTTTTTGGACCCAGGCAGTGTGCTAGAAGGGTAGTTTCCACCATGCTGACGTCAACTGTCTCTATAAAAATTAATGTATTAGTGACTAGACAGTGAGGTACAGGACAGCATCCACCTCAAGAGCTGGCTGCAGCATGATGCAAGCTGGCAGATGCCCTGGATCCCTCCCGTTTCACTGGGAGCCAAGCTGTCTGTACATACAGGCAGGAAATCTAATGCCAACCCAATCCACAACCAAAGCATATTCATCGTCTCACTACAGGCAAGACTTCCTACCATGACCAACAGGAAAGACCAAAGGCTGTTGACAAAGGACAGATGTTGGCTAAAACAACTCTTATCACCATTTCCTTTCTGCTGCTGGAGCCACCTGGCTGTGCAGCCAGAGGTACCATAAGGTTCAGCTCAGCTCTGCCTGCAAACTGCGGTGACAAAAAGCATCAAGTCCAATGAGAGCTGAGAGTGCCTTGGGAAAGGAAGACTTTGTGTGAATGCACTAATAAAAGGAAGATAAATCTTTCATCACAGACCCATGGCAAAACACATTTGTACAGAAACTGACAATCATCCCACGAATACACACATACAGAAAGTGCTAGAACTGCATGTCTAATACTTCCACTAAAAGGTGAGGTGACAGAATGTACCTTATTTATGCCTGGCTTTAAAATTCTCAATAAAAAGTAGCTACACAATCTCAAAAAGTACATGTCAAGTATCAGTAAAAAGCATTCCCCATGAACTTCACATCTGGGACTGGAGTTGGCAGTATTTGCTGCTTATAAGAAAAACAAACAGAAAAAATGAGCTCCAAAACATGCATCAACAAAGAAAATCCCAGAAGTACAGAGCAAGAAGAGAAACAGCAGTAGCATGGTGGGCAGGTTAAAGCCCCTGAAGTCCAAGAGTCAACAAATTCTGTCGGGCTTATGGTTCTCTGTAGCATAGTGTATTTTGCCAGCATAATTCATATAGCAAAGCTCTTCCAGAGTAGCACAGGGAGATCTATTTGGAGCTTTGTCTTGCTACTGAGCCACATTCAAGGTTAAATTTGGTGGCACCATACAGCAGCCAAGAGGAACAGAGGCTGCACTGCCAGGGTACTTGGGGAGAGAGGAGAACCAGCAGCACCCTTTGGGAAGGGACATGGGAGAACAAATGCTGGAGCCTACCACCTCTATGGAAGGCCTCTAAATGGCACCCCCGTGTGAATGCAAGAGTTGTGACTAAAACCACCACTATGGTCCCAAGCTCTGCCCCTCACTACTGGACAGAGTACGAATATTGTAGGCTACACACTGCAGAAAACTTGTCATTGAAAATTTTCAACGTTTTTGACCGCTGAATTTTTTGCAAAGTAAGAAGGGAAAAAAAATTTTAAAATAATATCTGTCCCCTTCTAAGCATGTCCTCAATTCCTCTTTCTCTTGGTGTTTTTGAACATGGTGAATTATTCTTTTGCTTGTTTCTTCACCTCCTACCTTCTCCTCTTCAGAAGAGGCCACATAGTTTAGACACATTTTTCTTCTCCAAGCCTAGAGGCTTTACTACAGCTTCCGGAGGGATTGTTCCAGAAATACTTAAACTTGCTGGTTATTAAATGCCAAATCCTGGATGGCTGTTCTTAACTTCCTATAACTTTTGTTATGTATCTGATGTATCTGAAGCATATCTGTTCCTTTACATTAGTGGATACTAGTATTGTTCAGTAAGACAGCTTGTTCTTTCCTGTTACATTTAATTTATGAAGTAGCTTATGGTGAATATAGGAAAGACATCATAGTTCCCACTCCTTGCATTTAGTGTGTTTACAAAATTTGCCCAATTAGCAGAATCACTGAAAAGTGGGTACTAAATAATGGCTTAGCTATAAAAATACCTACTGTTACAGTAAGCAAGTTTATTAGCATACCTACACATAAGCAATTATTAAACTATTTATAGGAAAAAATACTATTCCATCTGCACTCAACTTTGCACATGTGTTTCACATGAAAACTTCCTATTCTACAGACTCCTCACTTTACAGAAGTATCTTCTGCTCCCCAATCTTTACAAGATACTCTTTTGAAATAAGAAGCTGAGGAGTTATAAAGCATCTGCTTGTGTAAAAACAGTGATTCAGCAGGAAACACGTACTTGAAATACCCTTCACAAGAAAGGGCTTATTCAGGCAGGGACAGTTGGCAGGGCTATCTCAGTCTCCACTTGAATGCTCTTTTTCCAGTTCTTGTTAAAGGGATTCAGATGCCTGGGACGAAGCTAATCACCATTTTTATAGGCTGTGGAAAGCAGTCTTGGTTCAGAATTGCAGGTGCTTGTACCAGCAGCTCTCCCAGTGAAAAGCAAAGGACCACAAGTTAATGTTCAACACGAACTGGCAAATCTGCTGCGCTCACTGAGCAATGTGGTCAGGTGTGAATTGGAAGTGCACACATAAAACAACGGAACAACTCTGGTTGCTCAAAGTTCAGCTGCAGCATTTAACACACAATACACTGAGGAGAAAAAGGCAGAGAACACCTAACACAGGAAACATTTTAGCCAATTCTAATCCTTCCACAATTTCTGCTCATGCAAATCACAGGAAGCTTTAGGTCTCCTAACAGGTATATGCTTCAGTCAGCAAGTAATGTTGCATAGAACTGGAAGCAAAAATTGCCATAGTCTGTTGCAAATATCTTCATCATCAATGTAATCATGGCATACCACCAAACAGATTAATGTGTAGTGGTCCTGCAAGTTGATTCTGGATACAGGTTTACTGTTTTAAGTTTTTAATCAGTGTCAGTGCCAGCAAAGCTTTAATAGAAGGTACTGGATAACAAAGTTTAGAGTAAGAGTAAAAAAAAAAAAACCAAAGCAAACCATGGCCACAGAACTTAAAAATCCATTTCATGTTAATAGTCTAGTCTTCCTATTTATTATGTGACTAATATGACTGCATGGGAGCTAGCTCAGACCATGTCATAACTCCCTGAGCTGAAGTTCTTCATGTTGTATTTTTCTATGTATTAGTCATTAATCTGGAATAGTAGAATATATGCCAGCTCTAAAAATACTTGTACTTTCAAGTTCTTGGACAAGAATATTTATTTCATATGCTATGAAAAGAGTGTACATGTTCATACTTGGACAGAACAAACACACCAGACATGATCTAACATCACAGTTACAGCCACTTCCATTTCCAAGAAGGTACCAAAGCAGCAGGTATCATGCCTGTAAGGCTCCTAGCTTCCCTCCAACACTGCAAAAACGCAGAAGAGTCCTACAGCCCAACTCAGCATTAAAGGCCACCTTTGGGCATTTAGGTTTCAGTTCCACACCATTAACGTAACGGCATCAAGATTAATAATGTACTATATATTTACTTCAGCAACAAAATTAGAAAGATTTTAGAAATATTGTCAGTCAGCTGACATAGAAGAAAAAGCCCAAACAATGTGTAGATGCATAAGTGATCTTTACTTCAAAAAGTATTGGGGAAAAACATTAACTGGGTCTTGCTTGAGAAACAGGCATTAAACTGCCAGTACCCCCTATGCAAACCATTTTCTTTAAAGACAGCTGTTTCCTAAATTAATTTGGACCACCATACACAGACATTTGTCTCAAAGTGGCTGAGAAAGTGCCACGTGAGGTGACACTGTATGGATCCTTCTGCAGTACAACAGTATTGATAGAGGAAAAGAAGGATCTGAAGAGGAAGTAGGAAAATGTCAGGCTGCAAAGCTGGCATTTTGCCATCAAAATACAGTATTACCTATTTCTTCTATAAATGTTCAGACTTTAAAAACAGCAGCCACATGTACTGTAACTCATGAACCCAGACCACACAGGATGTGTTCCCCTCCCAAAAATCCCTTGACTAAAGAGAGATATTTACAAATAACTTCAGAAGTCACATGTATACATCTGTTCCACAATTCGCACATCCTGAGATAGGTGAAAATGAAAAACTAGATTTATAAACTGTGTTCTATGCACGTAAGCATGCCACAACAAACTGCTCTGCTACTACAAGTTTTAGACTGGATTACACTGCAACCTGTTGTCTTCTCTTTCCAATTGAAAGTAAAGCTTTAAAAACACCAGAAGACTTGGAGCATGGCGAGACAAGCAAGTTAAAATACAATCCTCATTACACTCTGGGACTTGTTTGTGAAACTTTAATTGTCTTGATAATCTACAAATCATGAAATTTCAGTCTTGCTGCCCTTGACAAATTAAAAAAGATGGATTTTTAAAGGACAAGTTAAACATGTCATATTTGGCAACTATTTTAAGTAATATGCTTGTAATCCTTTTTGTTTCAATAGTCTTGTTCTGACTGCATTACTATTAGCTGTTGCACTGATGAAACAACATTTGAGGATGACCTTCAAGGACTTGGTTTCAAATTAAACCATCAGGAACCCTGAGGGTAAGAGGGTTCACTGGTTAAGAGAACACTATTATCAATTATTTCAAACCTAAAAAAATAAAGCTGAGCTGAACAGTCTCTGTAACAATAGTAACTGTTGCCTTTTAGGTCTCTGAACAGACAGAAATCAGCAAAGGCAAAGTTTTAAGATTTATTCTAGCTTTTTATGAATGGTCCTGTTAAATTACAGAAGCTAAATTATGACACCAGCATTGCAGTGTCTAGTTCAGGGCTATCTTTTCCCAAGCGAGCTGATTTCTGTCCAGGAAAGCAAGTAAACATACTTTTTTGTTGTTTCTGCTCCTACTGCAGACATTGAGCCAGAGCCCTGAGCCCTTCCTATGGCAGTCAAAGATTTTTTTTAAATGCAATTTTAACATTACAAATGTTGAATTCCATTTCAGTACTTCTCTCTTCCCCTCACCTAAAAATAGGACAATATCCCTGTCACCCAGGCTAGTAATCCCATTTTGGGCTACAAGGTTTGAGATGCATACAAGTCCTTTGTAAACTTCACTCACAGCTCAAAGGACAGTTGTGACAAAAAACCAATTTCTTCAGCTCTCCTTCTCCAACCATCCAGAACATTTTTTTTTCCCCCCAATGAGAAGGAGAAATGGTAACATAGAGGCAAAACCACGCCTGCATTCCCCTGAGGAGCCTGGATTCCCACACACTATTCCTTACCTTGGTGATTCAGGGAGATGCGGTTAGATGGTTCTTGGAAACCCGGTTCCACCAGATCCCGCCGACCATGAGCTGAAGTCTGATCTACATTGTCCTAAAAATGGAAGAGCAGAATATCTTATCAAAACCAGGCATTCTGTACTCCCTGTAAGCTACATTATACAGAGTCAAACCACTGATACAAAACAAAAAACCCCTGCCATGCCTCTGAAAGGAGAAACCAATGTCAGAGAAGGTGGGGGAGCAGATCACAGGGGGACACTAGACTGTCACATTAATACGTGTGGCATGGATCCAGAATCAATGACTGTGCCGTTGGCTCATCTGTACACCAGCTTGCGTTTCAAACTGAGAAACAGTGATGTAAATGCACTTCCTAGTTTAACAAAAGTTTCTTCTTGCATCAAATTATGCGGAGGCTTGGGGCTTTGTTTTCTTTAATTCCAAGTCTGTGGCTTAGGGCTTTGTAACTAATTAACTGGACTGAAACAGATTCAGTAGTGAACTACTAAACCTCAAGAGAAATCAGAAGTTCAGCTTAGATAAACATCCATGGCTCTGGATGCCAACCTGTTGTTTTTTTCATACTGGAACTCTCACAAGATCAAGTTTCATGAAGTTTTAACACAAACTGAATTTGGCTAAGTCTAAAATACCACAGTTTCTCACAGATCTTGCCAAAGAAGACAACTAGGAGAAAGCAGGAAAACTGAAACATAAACAAGAAAATAGGAGAAGCAAGTTAAGTCACATTTTAGAAGTATGAGATTTAGAGCAGGTACACAGTTTTACAAAACTGGCATACCTTTGCATATACCAGTAAAGGGTGGGTATGGAAAAGCGCATAAAGTTGACTGCATTGATATATCACCAACGATAAATTGCTGCATTGATATACATGACTATACACACGATCTCACTGTGCCCAAAATATGGGATAAATATACTATGGCATGACCTGCATTTATGTCAAAACATAGGAACCACCTTCACGGCAAATGACATCATAATTATGGCAGAGCAATAACATGCACACAGTGAGAGGCAATTCAACTACGTGCAACTGGGAGCTCCCGTCCAGCATTTACAAAATACAAGCTAATGCTCAAAAACATAATGGATGCAGTGTTTGGGGACTAGAACTGTATATAGCTATACAGTATATCAAATAAATTATCTCTTCATCAGAGAGACTGTCTCAGCAAATACTTGAGCTTTGATTCAAGTACTCAAGCACCACTCTCAAGTGTCTTCACCATCAGGGATCAGTTCAGGAGCCCACAGGCATTTATAAGACAGAAACTGCCAACAGTGGTATGACTAAGGAAGGCTTTTATGAGTAAACACTATATGATAAGATACAAATGGCATCCATCTATCTATGCCAGATACAACTGGGACCACTAAGACTTCTGCCTCCATATCGGCTATCTCCCCTTATAGCTCTTCACATTCTTCGCACTGATTTTCACAACACTGCCTGTTGTTCCATGCGCCACATCTCGCTTATCTCATGAGTTTTTGTTACTGCTTCTCAGGAACCAAAAAAAACCCCAAACCACATCAGACCTTCTGTCAGCACAACTGTCTTTGTTCTTACTTTCTTGAAACGCAGCAGTATGTGTTAGCTCCTTCACTGGAGCTAAGTGAACACTTACTAGGAACAAGCAACTCATGAGCTCCTGTCTCCATCAAATCCCTTGCAACCGCAGGGATTCGAACGTTATTAGTGCTTTTGGAGCACTAGTCATTCTCACTGGATAGATCTCATTTTCTCTGGGACACTATGCAGCCATCACTGACTTGGCGCACACCATCTCCATTCTAAATTTCAGCCAGGAAATTTGGGACTTGCAGCACAAGAAGGCAACTGCAGAAAGGACATACGAAATTATGAGTCTGTTCCCTAGAAAGTTTAGTTGTAATTGTTCCACGGCACCAAGGGCAACAGCAGAGGGGAGATACTTATCTAGGAAAAGTTTCAATCAAAACTCAAAGCTGAAGCTGACTGGTCTCAGTACAAAGACTAAGAGCTAAGCATTGCAGGTATGGAGAACTCAACAGAACATCCCTCCCTAGCACAGAGCTTTTCTCTGTGCTCTTCTCTCCATGCAATTCAACATGACCCATTTTTATGGGGTAGCTAAAACCCCACAGATGCAGTTTAGCAGCATTAGTTCCACTTCCCAGGAAGAAGTCCTAATGTCTAACGCATGGATGCTGTTACATATGGCTTCTTGGTTGGGAAGAGAAGAGGGTAACGAGAGAAATAAAAGTTGGAACAAGAAAACCAGTTATAAGCTATTTATCACACACCCAAATGTGTCTTCAGTTGCCCCAATACATAAAAGTCCCTTCTGGAAGGCAAGATTCATGAAGTACTATGTAGTAACAAAGGTGAAATGGGGCTGAGATGCATCATTGTACGTTTGGGTTTCCCACAGTAGTAACACACAAGCACTTAACTGAGACACCTTTTCTCAGGCTTTCATCTGGCTTCAGGCCCATAACTCTTCAATTAAACCAGACTTTTCTTTTTTTTTTAACTACCCATTGCCAAAAACTTATAGGAATAGGATACACCCTCTCTGGAATCACCTTACATCTGTAGCAGAAGATGCTGAGAACCACAGGCCTTACTCACAAAGTTAAGCCAAAGCCATTGTAAGGTAGATCAAAGTTTTCAGAAGCAGAGGTTACAGTGACTAATGACTACTGGTGCTGCCCGTATAAAGCTGATGCCCCTGCCAGTTTAGTTCAGTGCAAACAGCTGCCCACAAGATCCAGAGAGTTCTCCTGCAGCTTGAGCAAAGCAGGGACGCAAAGGTTTCCTCCGGACACTGCGAGCCAGCAAAACCCAGGTGCTGAAGCAAAGCGACAAGCCGTGCATAAACAAAGCCACACCTGTTACAGCAATGCAGGCAGTGGAGGGGAAAAGGTAAGGGCGGTGAGGTTTAAAGAGCCAGGGCTAGTTTCACATGACCCTCCAGAATCTGTTTGTGTCCGTTGTGCACAGACAAACGCTGGCACTCAGCCAGCTGCAGTGGAGATCACACACTGGAACAAGGGTAAAAGAAGAAAGGGGAGGGGGGCAGGAAATAAAGTTATATAATTGCTCTGTGCCAGCAGCCTTGTTGTCGGGCCACAGCTCAGGGCTGAGGCCACGGCCCTCAGCAAGGTGGGCACCTGCTTTGATCCGTCACCATCCCCCTCAGCGCGGCTGAAAGTGGCCTCCAAGTCAGTCATTTGTTTGCTTCATGGTTTAATCCCCAGCTCTCCCTCCCCTTCCAATAAATGCTCTCAATATGAAATTAAAGCATGTTACTTAACTTACTGTACCATCCAGCTATTGTAGTATTTTTAGAAGCTAGCTGAGCATTAGCCCTTGCTGACTTGTTTGCACACACTGTTTTCTCTGTCAGTCAGCATCTGTGACCAAGGATGATTTAACAAAGTGACGAGCAAGAGTGCTAGAAGGACCTGAAGCAGGGTCCTTTAAAGCATTAGCATTTCATAAACCCAAACACACCATCATTACAGGTCACATTACGGTGTCCTTTTGCAAACCTATGTTGCATGACACAAAATGCAACATGCTTGCATCGCATTAAGAGCCAAAGTCCACTCAYAGACAGTGTTATCTCTACGTATCAGTAACCAGGACAATCTGGATTTATTTTTCAATCTATAACCAAGCCTTTCAAGTTGAAGTCCTTCAACTATGACATACAATGTTTGCTGCTGTTTGTGCTAGCACGATAAGCATTTCAGTTATCTAAGAAAACACTAAATCTCATCTTTTAATCAGAGAATCAGCCAGACATATACTACAGCAGCTCTGCTGTCTGCACACGTGCTTTTTAATCACTTCTTTGGCTCCAAGTGCCACTGTTCCCACCTGCAGTTTAGCTCAGGAGAGTATTTATCAGTATGAGACAGCGTTATTAGACAGACCAGTGTGTGGCTACTACTCTACTTCTGCTTCCCTCATCCTAGTTTTTTTAGCAAAGGTTATCCAATCAGTTATACAGGATAATCTTACAGGTAAATAGTGCTTAGAGACGGGAGGAGGCAGATTCTGAAGTACAAATAATGAAGTATCATTTATACTTCCCTTCTCCCTCATTCTTTGCGAAGAAAGGTGTCTAACATTAGCAGAGACAGAGCAGCTTTCTGGAGAGGTCTGGAAATCCCCTGTTACTGAAGGCTTCGGCTTCTTCTAATTTCAGCAGTCACTGGAAGTTTACGAGATGAAGAAAGGCTACAAGTGGCTGCACAGCTTCTCGGAAGCTCCTGGGAGCAGGGCCAGACTGAGGATGTCCAGACCACCAAGACGACAGTCCCTGTTTTTGGATTTACTGTAGCCGTCTGCAAACCCACACTGCCGTGCCCCCGAACAAAAGGTTCAATTGAGCAAGAGTCACGCGTACTCATGCCAGCAGTCCCACAGCAACAAATTAAGATCATGACATACTTCTGATGTTTGTACACCATCCAGCACAACAGAAAGTAAAGTCAGGCGTGCTGACGGGTCCCACCGCGATTGAGGAGACTGTCAAGGCAGATATGCCTCAGTTTGCACAGAGGCACTCTTGCCAAAAAGGAGCTCCCTGCCAACCTGGCGGTGCTGCTTCATCACACCAACGTACAGGTCTTAAAACTAGTTGAGTGTAAAGAGAAAATTAGCAAAGTCATTATTTGAACCACCATAGCTTTACTCTGTTCAGGGAACTCGTGTAAAGCAAAATGAAGTACCTTATGCTAGCACAGACCAAGGAAGCTACTGCAGAGTGCTCTAGTATAAGTGGTTCCCAAAAAAAGGCAATTACAAAAGTTCACTGAAGAGGTGAACACCAAGGGCTGTGAAAAAGTGGACACAGCTCCAGGCTTCAGGAGCAGGAAGGGGGTACTTTGAGAAATTACACTCACTCTTCTCTGTATTCGCAACTTGTTGCTCTTAGGTGAAGGACACAGAGATGGACAAGCATTTCTTTATCTGACCCAGTACTGTCATTCTTAACATGCTCCCAGAGTTTTCTTAGGCAATGAACAGATTAGGCAGCATTTCTACTGAGGACTGTTTCATAAGATTCCTCACTTTCCAAACAAAAGACTGTTTGCATTTATGTAAAGTAACTTCCTGCACTGCTTTTTAAGCTATGCTGATTCTTTATACCATGATTTTGCAGCTTTGGTTTGCTTGAAGCATCAAATGTACAAGGAGAATAATAGACTCAATTATGCTAAGTGCTGAGTAGCCAGCTATTCATCTAAGTAAACTTTCCTATAGCTTACTGGTACCCACAGCCATCCAGAGTTTCTGTTCACTCAGTTTTACTCTTAGCCCTGTGAAGGCAAACACACAGGCTATTACAAGAATAAATCCAACTGACAGATCCAGACCAATGTTCAAGTTCTAATCCAAACTCCACAGTCCAGATCAATTAGTAATTCATGTGACACTCCTTGCTTAAAAATACAGCAGCAGTCCCCTACCAGCCATTTAGTACAACGTATTTTCAGCAAGCTGACACCCCAGAGTTTGAGGAAATGTGTCCCAAATAAGAAACCTGAGGGAAAAGCAAGGCTATTGGGTTTGTCCAAAGTCACTGCTTTGCAAACTATTTCAAGTTTACACAAACACAGTTTGGATGTTTTACTGTTTTCTGCCAGAGCGCTTAACATGTCATACAAATAAAGAAAAAAACAGGCTTTGCACACTAGGCAAAAAACCTTAAAAGCACATTCTCAGACAACCCACATATTACATAATTAAAGACCTGTAACCTGGTTTCCTGCCTCTTAACTATAGTCATTTGACTAGGTAAGAGCCAAGTGAAAGGCTCAGTAAGTCAACAGAGTAACTGTGAACCTAGAATTTTAGCATTCTCATTGCTAAGAGAGCTTGTACAAACAAGGGCTTAAAATAAAGCCACTTAGCTTTGTCAAAAGTTGGGCTCTCTCTCCTGAAGTAGCAAAGCCACTAACTGCAGGAATCCTTCTGATTTTACAGTACTGGCTGTCAAGACTGGGAGCAATAACCCTAGAGACCAAGAACAAATAAACCCAGCTCGGGATTACAGGAGTAGCAAAGGCAGCAGTACATTCCTCCCGACACACCGCAGCACCTCCAATCCTCAGTGCCACAAATCACCGAAAACATGTGATAACCTGGCAGGGCACACAGACCTACTGTGATCCACACATTCCTACAGCCCTCAGCAGACTTGCCAGCCCACCACACAACATATACAATAGCTACAACTGACCAGCAATTAGCAAAAAAAGAAGGAAAATGAGGCTGACAGACAAGACAGACCTGCGTCCGTGGTCCCTGTCTCTGCAGTGACAGAGAATTTGTTAAATGAATCACAGGAATTATATTACGTCCCATGATACAGGGGAAGGCAGAAAGGCTTGTCAGTCTGACCTTGGAGGAACTTCTCTCCTGACCCCCTCTGGGCTTCAGCAACTCACTGATCAGAAGTCCATCAATTCTGAAAAAAAATGGGGGTTGGGCCCTGTTGTCAACACTGACACCCCACAGTGTGTATGCCGCAAGTCAGTGAAGTGTTTCTTCCTAAAAGCTATGGCTCAATATAGTTATAGAAGCCACTGCTACAGCTGAGCCAGAAAGTTATTTTTCTGAAGGTGCTTCAGATTTATTTTTAGGAGTCTAGTTATGTGACTTATCACTACCTGCATTGCAACTGCTATCAGGGCAAACCAAACACTACTGTCACCTACTAGCCAGCTTCTTCCTGTCCCCCCCAAGCCAAGTGTCTCTTTGGCCTCCAGGAAATTAATTAATTAATTAACATTGTCTAGCAAAAGCTGGACCATGACTAGCAACCTCCAACAGTATCTGGTAGCAGCAGTTTACTCATAAAAGGCTTTTCTCCAGTAAGGGAGGAGTGAGCATACCGTGTTAGCCAACAACCCCCGCAATGCACTTTTACAGCATGCATACAGGCTAACATCACAGATGCAGCTTCTCTAGGCTGGTCTTTGCAAAACCGGCATTAACAGGGTTTTCAGCACTCCTGAACCCAAAATTTGGCAAGAACTCTCTCACTAGATGCAATCCCCTCTTAATAGGAACTAACCGCTTCTGCAGGGATTGAGCTGTCTCCCAGTACTCTGTACAGAGAAAATGGATAGTATATTCCACAGTGCACACTTTTTGGACCACATTGTCATTTATTATGGTAGAAGAAAACTCAGTGCATCATGGTTGCTGTCTTTTAATCAGCTAGCAAGGAGGGAATCCAACCGACAGGCTTAGAAATGCCAAAAGCTTTGTTCTATTTTTAATGAGACTAAAACCACCATGGCTGTTAGAGACAGTTTACATAGTTTACAGCTAAAATACAGTCTTGAAATACAGAAAAGAAACGATTGCACGAAGTTCTCAGTGAAAGCAATCACTCCTTAGAGGTGTCTTCATCTATAAAGTACTTAGAAAGCATTTATTTACCAATGAAGTAACCTTTTAGTCCTTTTTTTAAAACAAACTGGGTTCATTTTCATTTCTAAAAAACCACCACTGAATAAATGAAGTTTATATTAGGAAATGCTTCACAGTAGAAAGATCGCATGCTTACATGGAAATTTTGTTTCTTCTGCTGGTGCCCCTAGATCCTGATAATGTATCTTTAGCTTGCACTTAATTGTAAGTTAGCCTTACCTCTGAAGCAAGACACTCTCACTAGGAAGGGACTGCCACTGACAAAGCTACATGTTCAACGCTGTATGTTCAAAGATACATCCTTTGCTGCATGTTCTAAGCTTTCTGGTTTTGGTCAATACTGACTCAACCAATAAAGTCCCTCAAAAATCTGCTTTTTGTGAGAGAGAACTGGATTTATCAATAGGAATTAAATTTAAAAATTCAGTTTTGTTACCATGAGAAAGTATAAACTAAAGCAATTTGCCATATTCCTCTTCTTTTTAAAGAGGCTTTTAAGTGAGATTTAAAGAGGCTTTTAAGTGAGATCTAGTATCAAAGAACTGACACTTAACAGACTATACCACGTAAATTGAGCCAAAAGCACAAGTTCATACGTGTTAACTACTATACTGGATAGTGCTCATGCAATCTAATGGAGTAATGCAGTCCACAACAATGTGTTGTTGCTCACAAAACCTTTAGTCTATTCAAGAATCCTTAGCAGGTTTTTTTCTATGTTTTGTCCAAGTTTCTTAAGTGCATGGTCAGACTACACTCCTTCTTCACCAGAAGAAGGAAAAGAAATCTAATGGGAATGAATATTGTACCCTTGTGCTATAGAAAATTTCAGCTGGTCACACACCTGCTAACACACCTCTGCAGTCTGAGAAAGCATCATCAAAATTATTTCCTTTTAGCTTGTATTAAAAAAAACAACAATCCTCCATATATTCTTTCGGAGGCAGCTGTAACACGGAAAGAAGGTACAGGATATTTGATCCTTTCCAACACACCGGCCTCCCCATGCTCAGACCTGTGAAATACAAGGTAGCTCTGTTTTACTTGGCATCAAATCTACAAGAGCTTTGGTTATAGCAGCACTGCTGGCCAGCTGCTTCCAAGAACACTGGCTTTGGGAGTCGGGTTTTGACAGCATCCTTCCACCACGTGGACAGGAGACGTTCCGCAAAATGCCTTGGACAGTCTGTCCCAGCACAGGCTAATGATGCCCTGAATTAACCTTGGAAGGCTCAATGCTTGAAAGGATGAGCTGGTGGACTCTGGATCCGGCACTGCAGCTACACGTTTGTGTGTCTCAGGCCAGGCGAGGGAGGAGAGAAGGGAAGATGCCACCCGGGTTGAAGGAACCACTATTTCCATACAAGTGCATTCTCTTCAGGAATTTATATTCAAATCTCTACTTTGGGAAGCAGCAACCACAGCCAGATAACCTAACTTACATTTAAGTATATGTACCCTTATAGCTAGGCAGCCCAAGACATCAAGACAGACGAAACTCTTAACAAAGGAATGGAAGTTGCATGAAACACAGAGCAAAGGAATTTATACCATCTGACTGTGGGTCTGCTCTCTTACAGGCAATAGTGCGACCCCCTTTTGTCTTTGAGACAGTTCAAACTGAGAATCTGAACAGGCCAATGAGTGAAGATGGTTCTTCACAGTTCCCGACAGAAGTGATAAAATTATAAACCTCCTGCGGGGCAGGAGCCACTGTGCCCACACAGACCACTAAAATTTACTGGACGCCAGCAAGCAAAGTAACTCTCACATACTAATGAAATTGCTCTTCAAGTCTTCAAACTGAAAATCTGACTAATTTCAAGCGCCACGTTGAATAAATTCAGAAAAGATGACTTTGCTATCCTTCCTTCCTTCAACTATTAGCACCATGGACCTTATCACTCTACTTTCTAGCCGATCTGCTCAATTGCTGCAATTTAGGGAGTGCTTGGCACCTCTCCCCTGCTTCCAAAGTGTGCTCCTTGGCACTAGTTACGTAACTAACTAGGTCTAGAAATGCCTGTCCCATCTGACTAATGGTGATGATCCTAATTACATGGACCACACACCTTTCTGCTCAGATAAAGAACCGCTCGCCCGTTACATGGTGCCATCTGCCCCAGAACTCACTGCCCACCTCAGACAAGGGCATTTGCAGTTCAGGTGACCTACTCTCAGCTAAGATACAGAACTAACTCTTTACACATCTCCAGAACAAGCAAGCCTTACTAAAAAAAAGACACTTCAGAATCTCAGCTATGGAGTAAAGGTTTATGCACTTCAGTTGACTGCTCTGCACCCTGCTTAAACCCCACAGAAGTCACGGACACCTCCCTAAAGCAAAATAATCATGCCTTTTCATAATTAATAACACAGCATCAGATCTTGTGTTGGAACAGACTACTGTGGTCTCCCCTAACCAAATGGCAGGGTTACACTCAGAGCAGATCAGTAACATAATTTATGCAAAAAAAAGAGTTGGAGTCTAAGAGACAGTCTGCAGTATATGGGTACTTTAAAAAAAACAGTTCTTTTGTACTGGTTACATTGCAGTAATGGGTTACTTTGCAAGCCCTCAGAATTTAAAAAAATCCGAACAAACCAAACCCCACACTATTACCAACAAAACAAGATGCCTAAATGTCTGCATTTCTTTATCATGTATTAATCTCATTTGACCTGGGCAGCTTTAAGAAAGTCCCACACATAACTGCAGCTTTCACACTGATGTTCAAACCAGTTTTTCCGGAAAAAAAAAATCCTCACAGTGATGCTCTATTAGGCTTCATAAACTCACCACCCCCAAGTGTTAGCACACAATTGTTGGACAAAATTTCTAATAGAAACAATGCTGCAGTCTGCATTACAGAAATACCCACATACAAATTGTCAATTCATAACAGTTGGAAAGAAAACAAAAATTAAGATAAGACTAACAACAGGAGTCATCCTGACTATTTCASTGCACTTCTGTCTTTTTCCCATTTCTCAAAATGAAAGAAAATTGCAGGGCTCAATACAGGACCCAGTCCTGTTCAGTACCTTTACTGATGGCCTGGATGAGGGGATTGAGTGCATCCTCAGTGAGTTCATGGGCAACACTAAGTTGGGTGGGAGTGCTGATCTGCTGGAGGGTAGGAAGGCTCTGCAGAGGGATCTGAACAGTCTGGATCAATGTGTCAACTACACAAGGTTCAACAAGTCCAGGTGCCAGGTCTTGTACTTGGGTTGCAACAACCCCGTGCAGCACTACTGGCTGGGGGTAACGTGGCTGGAAAGTGGCCCAGCAGAAAAGAACCTGAGGGTGCTGGTCGACAGCTGGCTGAACACGAGCCAGCGCGGCCAAAAAGGCCAATGGCATCCTGGCCTGTATCAAAAATAGGCCAGCAGCACCAGGGCAGTGATCCTCACCCTGTACTCAACCACTGGTGAAGCCACAACCTTGAATCTCTGTGTTCAGTTCTGGGCTCCTTATTACAACAAAGACTTTGAGGTGCTGGAGTGAGTCCAGACAAGGGCAACAAAACTTGTGAAGGGTCTAGAGAGGGAGTCCTATGATGAGCAGCTGAGGGAGCTGGGGTTGTTTAGCCTGGAGAAAAGGAGGCTCAGGGATGACCTTATCACTCTCTACAACCACTTGAAAGAAGGTCATAGCCACGTGGGGGTCAGCCCCTTCTCCCAGGCAACCAGTAACAGCCTGAGAGGACACAGCCTCAAGCTGCACCAGAGGAGGTTCAGGCTGGACATCAGGAGGAATTTCTTCATGAAAAGGGTTATTAAACATTGGAACAAACTGCCCAAGAAGGTGGTGGAGCCACCATCCCTGGAGATGTTCAAGAAATGACTTGATGTGGCACTTAGTGCCATGGTGGTGATCAGTCAAAGGTTGGACTTGAACCTAGAAGTCTTTTCCAACCTAAATGATTCTGATTTTCTACATCTTCAGAGTCCTTAAAAAAAGAAGTAACTAGTTGGACTATAGTAAAATCCAAGCACATCAAAGGTACTTTTTAGCCTGAGAAGTCCTCCCAGTGCTATGTATACTTTAGAATATATGTCTAATTTTCAAAAATCTAGGTACTATATGAAATATGCTTAATTGTTACACTTGTTCCAGTATTAATAAAAATACATATTTGTATCTATCTCAAGGTAGCTGCTGCCATGTTTTGCTATCCTTGAGGAAAGGGAGCTAATTGCAAGTAGCTCTGCCAGTTACCCTGCATTAAGATGGCTTTATCAGAAAATCTTTATTGACTTAACATTCTCTGAAGGAAGAAAATTTACAAAAGATCAGGAATTTGCATTTAAATAGTAACAAATTACATGTAAAATTGCAAGCTGTCCCAGGAAAACACAATACAAAGTATAAATCTTCAGTTTTTGCAGAAGCTGGCACACTAAAAGCAAGCATGTCAATCACCTCTTCATGCTTGGAAGGTTTTCTTTTTGTTTTGTTCTTTTTTAAAGTTGTTCACAGTGTGTCAAGTGACCACTTATTTTTATACAGCTCCTCCCCATTTCTTGCTAATGCCTACTGGACACATCCAAGGACGTTATCCATAGCACATCAGAACATACACTGCGGTGCTTCAACATGGTTAGCAGCAGCTGTTTTAATTCTACACAAAGCCTCTAAAGCTACATTAAAGCCTCAACAGATCAAAAAGGTTTCATAACTACCAGTACGCTACTGGAGGAACGTCTGGTGTGCCAAACATTGCCAAGGCAGAACATGAAACAACATAAGCAAACCACCTCAAACAAGACCTGCCCAGGTAAAGGGTCTCCAGACAAGGAGAGATTTGAACGGAGATTGCAAAGCTGGTCAGCCAGAAGAAAAGTTCAAGAAATCCCACAGTTGTAATAAATCCACATGTGCAACGTTTGATCCTGCTGGCTTTAGCAACACTGAAACAACTACAGCTACCAACCACAAGAACATCTCTGCAAATGGATTTCTACTGTCTGCTCTAAGAAAAGATGGGAGGCAATCGGAGGAGCTGCTGTTCAATTGGTATTGAAGTGGCTTTTCTTTGTCTTCTGTGAAACCACTGCTGAAGACTAGGGAGGGGAAGTGACTTGTTTACACCTTGCAGTTCAAGGGGCTGGCAGCTTGCACACGAGCAGCTACCACACTTCAGCTGAACGGTGATTAATTCAGGGTGGTACCTTTTACAGTACATCCAGTACTTATTGTACTGCTTCCCCTAGTTTTGAGGTATTCTTTCTAACCCAAAAATGCAGCTCTGTGAAATAAAGGCAGTGGAAAAGATTCCTGCTGGGATTAAAGTCAAATCAGAGATGAAAAAAACAGGAATTGTAGGATGAAGAGGAGAAGAGGAAAAACTTTGAACTAGGCTTCAGAAGCAAGCTGTGGGTGAGAAGAACAGGCCACCTTCTGGATACAGATAAACAGAAGACTATTCATTTAGGCTAAAACAAGAAAATTAACTGTGGCAGATTACCTAGAAGCTCATTAGCACAATACTAACAGCATGTGTGTAATCTTACATCTTAATAATACGTGTTATTGTGTCAATATCCCTGTCTCAGAAGATGCTAGTGAGACAGTTGACGGATGAGAAGTTTCTGGTCTTGTGGGTTTGGGTTTATTTTAATCTTCAGGACAAGTCATACTCTAAAAGATACGCTGTCAGAAAACTATTTTTCCAACTTGCTCTCATCCAGCATAGCAGTTATGGTTTGTGACTAAACCATACAGCCAGTTCATGTTCAACAGCCAGCAGCTTGTCATAATTTTGAGGACATAAAGGACTCCAGAAAAAACAGATCACAAGAGTTGCCTTTTTCAGAACATCTTTAGCATACTCAACTTAGCCCTTTTGCTCACAATAGGGAAAAAAAATAATGTATTTCACACAGAAATTTCATCAGGAAACATACATGAAGGAATTTTTCCCATCAACTTTGCAACACACTGCCTTGTATTTCTACATGGTCAGAAGTAGAGAAATGGACCCTCTGAAATCTTAATTCACATTCACCTCAGAAAACAGGCTCTACAAATGCTTACAGCTACAAAACACCTAAGGTGCCCATATCATCCTGAAGTTACCTTCTGCAGAAATCTTTCCAAGAGCCACCCCTGACTTGCCCAGAGGTTCCTGCTTGCCTCCTAGTCAAAGAAGAAGCCGGGGCAGTCATGACCAAAGTATAGCAGCATCAGTCAGATCTGAGGGTGGAAGCTCATAAGCCACTTAGCAAGGGGGAGTTTCCCCACACCACCACAAGAACCGTCCCAGGGAAATGCAGTAAACATCAGGGAAGGCAGGAGAGTGCCATGACAGGAGATTGAATACCAACAGCTTGGCTGGGAAGCCACAAAGGACAGAGCTGGGACAGGAAACACCTGAACTACTGGCTAGCACCCCCAGGTTCTCCTTTGCTTCTGTCACACTGCCAAGTCTCTCCTTTTCCACCTCAATACTTCTTCCCAAAAGAGTCATCCACCATCTTTAAGGAGATTAAAGTTAAAAATATCTGTCTTGACCAAACCAAACAAGTCCATTTTTGCAGCCAGGTGCATGAAATGGGTAGAAACTGGACAAAAAAAATCAGCTAAACCACATTTCTGACCCATTCACAAGCAAACAGTGCAATTCCAGCTGCAGCCAGCACTGAACACTATGAAGATTTCTGGAGTGGGTTGAAGATAACTTCACATCACAAGTGATCAGTGAGCCAGCCAGGGGAAGCATTTTCCTGTGTGATCAACAAGCTGGCAAAGCCAACAGGCAGACAAAGAAGAGCCAGTTGGGAAGGAAGAGGCTGATGGCAGCAGAGACGATAAAGAGATTACGGTAATGAGTAAGCAAAGAGAGCAAGACTACCAGCAGAATTACAGTCCTGGACTGTGGGAAAGCAGATTTTTGGCTTGTTCAAGGATCTGCTTGCAAGGTTCCCATGGCAGACTGCTCTGAAGGACCAAGGTGTCCAGGGCAACCATCTGATCTTGCAGGACAGCCTCCTCAAACCTCACAAATGGTCCATTTTGGCATGCAGAAAGTCACAAGGGAATGGCAGAAAGCCAGCTGAATGGACAGGCAACTCCTGCCTCAGCTCAAATGCTGAAATGCAGAGAAGGTCAAAGCAGGAAGAGGTTACGCAGAAAGAATATGGAGACAGAGCACATGCAGAAGAGCTGGAGCAAGCAAAGGATGCAAAGGAAAAACAAGGAATTCTTGGACACGGACAAAAGGCTGGCTAATATTAGTCTAGTTAGTTCTCAGTTGTGCACAGGACCCAGCAGCTAAGGACACAAAAGACCAACAATTTTTTTGCCTCAGTTTTTCCTAGTAAAGTTTGTCCTCATGCCTCCCAGTTCCTTGAGCACAGTGTCAGCCATCTGTAGGACTGAACCATTACTCACAGCAAAGGAAAGTTATGGATTGGACAAGCTAACTAGAAGCAGATAGGATGTGTTAGAAGGTACTAAGGAAGTTTGCCAATATCCCTGCAAGGCTACGCCCTCTTATCTTCAAAAGAGTCACTAATGAGAGAACGATCCTGATGACTGCAGAGACAGAAAACACATTCCTCTTCAAAACAGGCAAAGATGACAATATGAAGAACCAGAAGCTGGTCAGCCTTGACAAGTTTCTGGCAAGATTATGGAGCAAGTCCTCCTGGAAGTCACAGCCAGGAACACAAAGGACAAAAAAAAGCAACTGGTAAATCTACGCTGGCTGTTCCAAAGAAAAGTCATACTTGACATTTCAGTTTGCAATTTTACACCATTTATACTAAGGGTCTTATCTCTCAGGAAACCAAAACACTTACAAAGATCATGGATCACTGTGCTGCATTTTGATTTCTTCATCTAGCTGCACATTTTTGTGCAGGTTTTCAAATATAGGTTTTTCAAATATATAGTTAAAATTTTACAGTACTGGACAATCATGTGGGATTTCTGGAACATCTATTTTCATTAGAAGAGTAGGCACCTCATTTGTACTCCCCATAGCCCAAAGCAATCTGCCTCAGATATAGCTGAAGACTAGAAAAGTTAACTGCAAACTTGAGAAGAATCTACTGCAACAGCATAGAATTCATCAAAAATACCTCTTTGCCTCCACTGAAGTATCAATTCTGCAAAACTCACGTGATCTGAAATAAGGCCCTGTCACTCTCCTACACTAATAGCTTCAAGAACTTCTTCAAGAAAGGTGCCAACACCACTTTATCAGAAACCCCCTCCTGAACTGGGCAGAAGTATTCAGTATTCTGGGGAACTTGCCAGCATGACAGTATTTACTGTATGACTAATATGCATTAATGAAGCACAAATGGACAACTATTTACTTGTGCTAATAACTAAAGTGCTTTATTAGAGCTAAGGCCTCTAGCATGAAGGATTGCCAGGTTCCCCCACTTGCCAAAATTATGTCAAAAAATGGAGCCAGCGTGTAAGACATCAAGAGCTACAGCCAGTGTGTAGTAGAGTCTTAAGTCATTGTTTAACATTCAGCTTGCAAAGGACCAGCATGCTCCAAAACCACTGGCTGTTTCCGAGGGCTTGTCTTTTCATTGTAGAGGCTAGAATTTCAAATATGCACACTGGTCGTACCAGTGCACAGGCCAAAGGTACCTTAAAATAGCAGTAAAGCCTGAGAGCTTTGCTGGGCGTTTGTGTTCTACCTTTCATTGCTCGCTGTTCTTTCAAAACCAGAAATAAAAACACTATCTTAATGCCTTGGATTAAAATAACAATACTATCTAGCATAAAAGGCCATTACTACCAATAATCTGTCCCTTTCTTCACGAGGATTCCTGAAAGCTGGTCAATTTGCTTTTTCAGGATGGAATTTTACCAAAGTCAACCATACAAGAACAAAGTCTTGGCTCTGTGCAGCACTTTCCAGCCCACATCTCCATGGAGGTAACATACCTGCAACATCAGGAATGAAAGATACACCTTGAAAAGCAGCAGGATTTTGTGGGAACCTAGGAATAACCTTCTTAAAAGTTGATTTCAGATTACATTATATTAGGAACCAGAAGAAAAATTCTTAAGGATGCAAAAGGAGCAGGTAAAGATTGTTTCCAGTCATAGCTAGTGCTAGGTGGACCTGATATAGTCATCCCTAGCTTTTTTAAGTAAATGGCACCTTCACCACCGAGGCCATGGTGAGTTCAGGCTCTCCATTCTTCTTGAAATCAGCAGCTTCAGTTCAGGACTCAGCTGCTGCATTAGGAGTAGAAAGTCTGCAAGTGTACAGACAAAGAGATCTTTGCCATGAGGCATCACATGAAGTTTGGAAACCGTACCCACAGTTTCTTTTTAAAAACGGGAAAATTCTCCTCTTAGAGTTGATCACACGAACAGCTTCGTGCAGAATCACAGGATTTGGGGTGGTAGTTTGGAGAAGTTTTTTCCCCCCCTCCTTTTTTAACTTAAAAAAAAAAGTGCTTATGAAATATTGTTATTCCCTTGATCAAACAGATTCTCTTTAGACTATGTAAGGCAAGAAAATGTACTGGGCATAACTTTAGCAAAGGTCTGTATCTAGATATATTTCTTGGAAATACTTAAATATAAGGCAACATTATATCACTGGTCTTTTCCAAGGATAGAAAAGACCTCTCTGAGCCAACTGGCATGGACAACAACACAAAGAATTATCTGAGCCACAGTGCTTTCTTGAAAAGTGGCAGCTCCAAATACACAGCATTCTTATCTTCCTCTTAAAAACAAAATAATCTTCTCCAGTGGTTACTATTTACTCACACATAGAGTACAGAACATCTGCAGGAGAAAGGTTCATTAAAAGCATTCCCCCCTCAAACTATCACTAACATAATTCCAGTTGGCTATAACAAAGGCAATTCAAAAATAAAATGCTTCCATTCCTTTTTATTTCAGGTTTCTATCCTCTTATATTTACACAGGCATTTGAAGTGTGAAGCTGTCTTTGCACTGGTAGATCAACTTGTTTCTTCTGTTAAGTTAGAGCTGTTACTAACATGAAAAAACTCATACTAGTAATTCTCAAAAATAACCAGTTGGTAAACAGCTTGTTAAATATTTACTCATTTGGAAAAGATCCAACTCATGAAAATAATATACAGGATTTCATTTGGTGCTATAGTATGCTAGACTGATTGTTACCATTGTTTCAGAATGTTCTCATGAAGTTCTATGAGAAAACACCAGAAAATGGTCTTCTATCAACATGGGTAGTTTTACAATCTCCAAGTCACATCTTAAAAGCTGCGTACAAGTCAGAACCTAAAGAGACCCACTGCTTTTCACAGGATCACTGAATGATTGGGGTTGGAAGAGACTTCTGGATGTCATTTGGTCCAACCTGCTGCTGAGGCAGGGCCACCTACAGCCAGCTGCCTGAGACCATGTCTGGATGGCTTTGAACTATCTCCAAGGATGGAGATTTTACCACCTTTCCTAGGCAACCTCTGTCAGTGCTCAATCACCCTCGCAGTGAAAGAGGGTAGCCCAATGCTTAGAAGGAACCTCCTCTGTTTCAGATTGTGTCTATTGCCCCTGGTCACCAAGGAAAAGAGGCTGGCTCCAGTCTCTTTGCAAACTTTCAGGTATTTATATCTATTCCTAAGATTCCCTCCTCAACTTTCTCTCAAGTATAAAAGTAGCAAACTGTAGGCTTAAACATGCATGAAATCTAGAGCTAAATCAAGAGACGGCTTTCAAATAACAACAAAATTAAATGACAGGTTCAGTCTAGTGTTCAAGCAGGAAATCATTAACACAAAGATGCAACACTAAACTTATTTTATTTCCTCACTTGCTTTGCAACATCTATGTTGTTTCCTGACAACTGTTAGTAGTAATGCAAGTAGCAAATGGTATACTTGACCACTAGAGTGCTTTGAATCTTTTTTTTGATGAGTTGAAAAAGTTCATATAATTGAAAAATGTGGACTGAGCCACTTGAAATTTCTTGCTCACTTCCACCTTCAAAAACAGACTTCATGTTTTGCCAACCAACTTCTGTAAATTAGAATACAAAAGCAAAAGTACACACTTTCAACTGGAAATGCAGAAAGGTAAACTGGTACTGCAAAAAAAAACCACAACCAAAACACGATGCATATTTCTTGTAAGAAGGAAAACCATAATCAACTGTATAAAAACTTAGGCAAGATACAAATTTCTTTGACGTTATTTTGCTTCATATAAAATATTCTGATGATACAACACAGTGGTGGCAAGTACACTTCCAATGGCCTCTTAAAGAGATAAACACCATGCTTTTATTTCAATGTTAATGAAAACAACTCATTTGGGGACAATTTTTTAAACAGATTTCTTTCCAAGAAAAATAAAGGCTAGAAATCTAGCTTCAGTTGGTCTTCAATGAAAACTAACAAGCAGCATCAACTCTATCTCTAAAAAACATTTGCAGTCTGCACTCAGGGAGACAGATTTCATAACTTCATATTGGAGGCAACATGTCTTGTAAAAACATTCACTAATGTTCACGCTGCTTTGTACTTTATGTCTGCTCCAGTCCGTCAACCCTCTACACCACATACACGTAAACTGTTAAAACAAGAGCATCGTCAATAAAAGATCTGTTGACTGACACCATATTTCACAAATCTGATGACTTTCTGCATTGGCAGTAGCAACATTTCAGCTTTTCTTTATGCAATATGTAGAAGAACGATGCGATGCAATAATGCATCTGGTGTTTTTTCACTCAGCTATGCCCAAGGACTTTGAAAGCCTGCTTGTGCACTCTGGTCCTTCCATTTTGTCCTCTTAGAGTGAAAAACCCAAACCCTGGGACAAATTTTGTGCAACCAGAATCCTTCTACATTTAAACCCAACAGGAGTAAATTAAGCCACCATTTATTTTGAATCTTGAAAATCATGTATTGGGTTTGTGTGACAAGGCTTTGGTAGTGGTGGGGGAACAGAGGTGGCTTCTGTGAGGAGAAATAAAAAAAACCCYGTTCGATTTTGTCCTGGTTCTGACCAGGACACGGTTAAAGTTTGCAGTAGCTGAGAGGGGCATGGCTAGGACACAGAGGTTATTCTACAGCACCGCACCTCATTGCCAGTGGTGGGACAAAGGGGATTCTGAGGAAAAGGAGTTCCTTCCTGACAAGCAAGCCTGGCACTGGTCAGGCTCAGTGAGCATTTTGCATGTGAATAAGGACCTGTGGACACATGGAGGAGAGAGCTCACACTGGAGCAAGTTTTCTGGCAGGACTCGTGACCCTCGCAAGTCACAGCAGCATGTACCTGAAGGACTGCATCCTGTGGAACAGACCTATGCTGCAGTGGGAAGGACCCACACTGGAGAAGTTCATGGAGGTCTGTCTCCATGGGAAGGGCCCTCATGCTAGAGGATGGAAAGAGTATGAGTCCTCCTCCCCTTGAGGAGGAAGGATTGTCAGAGACAACATGTAATGAACCAATTGCAATTCCCATTCCCCAACCCCTTGTGCTGCTGGAGGGGAGGAGGGAGAGAAAAATCAGGAGTGAAGTTGAACCTGAGAAGAAGGGCAGGGTGGGGGGAAAGTGTTTTTAAGATTTGATTACCCTACTCTGATTTGATTGGTAATAGTTTCTGCCAGTCAAGTCTGTTTTGGCTGTGATGGTACCTGGTGAGTGATTTCCCTCTGCTTTTATGTCATCCCACAAGCCTTTTATTTTGTTTTCTCTCCCCTGCCCAATTGAGGAGGGGAGTGACCAGAACCATTTTGGCTGGGTGTCTTTCCTGAAAGAACTGGTAAGAAAGATCTCCAAAGACTCAATAAACAATTGTCATCAGCCAAGCTAACAAAGATTTCCAATCAGTGTCAGGCAGACAGCGAGGGCCAAAACAGGTCTTAACAGTCCTTTCCAAGCCTACAAGGAGACAAACTCTGCAATCAATTTCTTTTCATGCAGGTTTTTTTAGGACAAAAGGTTATTTTATGCACGCAAACATGGACAGCAGCATGTATACCTATATTAACATTAAATAACAGCCTGTTCAATTCCAAAATGGCAAAGACTGAGTCATACAGAAGGCACCTGCATGTCACAGGGGTGAGGATTATTGCATCCATCATGGTAATTCTCTAATTAAATTAGAGATTTAATTAAATGAAAAGGAGTTGTTTTCTCCCCTTTCACTGAAACAGAAACCCTCTCTTCTCTAACTGCCCAATCTAAGCAAGCCAATCCTGAACACGAAAAAGGCAAGTTTCCCAAAAAAACCACACTCACCAAGATGAAGCACTCTAGGAAAACAAGCATAACCTCAATATGCCATGGACTTGGATCAGATGACCTCCAAAGGTGTCTTCTAACTTACTGTATCATTTTATTGAAAACAAGGATCAAAGCTGCCATACTAAGACCTGGAAAACCTGTGCCTAACTGTTCCTCCAGCTGAAGGCGGCAAAGGAATGTCATTATTGTAGTTGTAGCATCGGCAGCACATCACCCTCACATCCACAAATCTGACATCATTAAAAGAGGCTTTCATTACAGTAGCTAGCCTCTGATTAATTCTCTTAGGTATTTAATTCCCTACTCTTGAAGTGCACAAAGCTTCTCAAGTATGATGTGCAATATTCTGCACTCTTATCTGATCGAGAGGATTATTAGCAATCCTGAAATCCGCAGCTCTGTACACACAGGAGAAAGCAATTTCCATTTTCTCCCTACTTTGTGGCAAAGTGCTTGTAGTTTATTTTATACCAAGTTACAAGTCCTTTCTCTAATAAGAATTCAGCTCACTAAAAAAAAACTATATTAATTATCACTGAAGTCATACCTGCATCTTGGTCATGAGAAAACAAACAGAAGGCAGACAGCAGAAGATGAACATAACATTCCCACACGCCCAAAAATTTATCTTCATAAACTGAGAAAAAAACCCCATCCTTTCATTATTTATGTCACTGAGACTTGTACAATTAATGCAAAGGGTTAAAGAACTAAATATTCCCCAAGAGTTCAAGTCACTGCACATAAATACTGTTGTGACTACAGATTGCAAAAGAACGGAAACACAGTAAATCATCCCATTTTTTTCTGAGAAATTCTGGGACTATGTTCTGAATTTCCAGGAACAGAAGACAAACACTGCCAATTCTCACTGCCGGATTTTTATTGAAGAGTTCAAGAATTTGGAAAGGACTCCTGAAAGCCACTGAAAGATAGTATTGATTTTTTTTTCTACAGAGCTAGAGATTGTTTCTAGGAGAACGCACTCAGTGTGACTGGTTTATGTACTAACTCCTGAGAAAGTTAAAAGGAAAAGAAGAAAAAGGCTCTTAAGACCTGAAAGCTTCTGAAAGCAGCAAACCCTTCAAACAAAGAGGCCAGTAAAAAAGTCAGAGATCTATACCTTGCCCATCTCTCCAAAAACAGAAAAAAAAAAGGAGAAAAGATGGATTGGCAGCAAGACATCCTAAAGGATATTCTGTAGTGCATACTCACTTATCCAGGTTCTCATTTTTCTTGCCTTGAATGTAATCCCAAACTCCAGTGTGTCAATTTATTCTAATACTGAATTTACAGCATTAAGGTCCCAACCCTGGGATCTCTGGAGCGGTGTCCTTCACAGCCTTTCATTCACATTAAGTAAGAAAAT